>JAJJMA010020173.1:0-30285 GCA_023529015.1 Papaver nudicaule | reverse complement strand
CCAAATTCAAGTATTCTTTTATGTGGTTTTGGCAAGGTTAATAGATGTTAGAATGAGAAAATGATGACGTGTTAACTTTTGGTGTTAAACTTGCAGCATTTAACTCAGTATAAAATATGCAACTTGATGAATAGTTGTTGCAGATAATCTCTAGGTAAAAACTTATCTTTAATCAACTCTTTTATTCATTTCCAAGCAATTATAGGAAGTTTCTTATTCTTTTTTCGATCTTCACAAAGTTTCTCCCACCAAGCTGCTGCCTCCCCCTAGAGTTTATATGCAACAAGCTTTACTTTATATCATGAATATCCATGAACTGGAAGAATGATTCTACTTCATAAACCAATCTAATAGGTCTTCAATTTGTAAAGCACCATGAAAACTAGGGATGTCGGCTTTCAACTTGTACTCTGATAAATTTCCGTAAGGATTCTGACCAGACTTCAATCTTTTCTCTTCTGTCTATCTTTCTTCTTGATCTTTTTCTAACTTATCATCCTCATCACTGTCAAGGTTTAGAACCACCAACTTCTTTCTTGAATTGTCAAGAAAGATTTCTAATTGATCGTTCAATTTCAACTGACGACAAACATCTTTTGGAATATCAGTGTTGAGGTAAAAAGAATGCTTCTTGTTTTTTGTTTCATCTTCTTTCTTTTCTTCGTCTTCTTTCTTTTCTTCATCTTCTTTCTTTTCTTTTTCAAACTTAGGAATATCTTCATCTTTCATACCAACATGTTTCATGAGCTTTGCCATGCAAGAAGTGAATTCTTCAATCGTTATAAACTTTTTTTTCGAAAGTTTCTGTAAGATTCTTGATACTTTCTTCAATTTCAGTTTCAAGTTTACTAACTGTCTCATCAAGTATTGCTTGCGTAATTGCTTTATCTGCCATTGCACCTATAGAAAACTACGGCTTGATGAAGAAAGAAAGTTTAGTTTTTTTTTTTTTATTACTCCCTCCGTTTCAATTATATAGGCGGAGGGACCAAATCTCTTAGATTAAGAAAACTATATTGGAGTCATAACTTTCCATGTTTTTACCTATTTTAACCTTTGTCTTATTGTAAACACAATTACCTATGTATAATAAATAAGGGTATGTGTTGGAAATTTTATCTTGGAACTAGAAATCCGCCTGTAATTTGAAACAAGCAAAAGGGGATATTCCGCCTATATAAAAGAAACGGAGGGAGTATTATTGATAGAAAACAAACTAGGGTTGCGAAAGCTCTGATACCAACTAATGGCAAACAAAAGGGTGAAAGCAAACAAGGTTCGTAAGAAGCTTGTATTTGCAAGAGACACGAAGAGAAGCTTAATGATAGTTGATTGAGTAATCAAGGTTTATAAAAGTTGAATAATAATAAGATGTATTCTCATCAAGAGAACTGGCCTTTATATAGGCTTACATAACCGACTAAAAGGTAAAGAAAAAGGAAATCAACCTAAACTAGGAAAGCAAAAGAGTCTTGTTAAACAAGAATTACTCGTAAAGAGTAGAACTAAAATAAATAAGGAAGGAAATACTAAAGATGTACTACATCACTTGGCCACAAGGCCAAACAACTCATCATGGGATTGCGCTGGCCATCTCCTAGGCCAGTAGGCCAAATTAGCTTGGGATGGCACTGGGCATCCCCTAGGAAACAAGGCCAAGTTAGCTTGGGATGGCGCTGGCCATCCCCTAGGCCACTAGGCCAAGTTAGCTTGGGATGACACTGGCCATCCCCTAGGCCACTAGGCCAAATTAGCTTGGATGGCGCTGGCCATCCCCTAGGCCAACTCTGTATTGGATGGCGCTGGCCTTCCCCTTAGGCCACTATGCCAAATCTGTCTTCGATGGCGTTGGTCATCCCCTTAGGCCACTAGGCAAAATCTATCTTGAATGGCGTTGACCATCCCCTTAGGCCACTAGGCCAAACCAATCTTGGATGGAACTGGCCATCCCCTAGGCCACTAGGCCAAATCATCATGGATAGCGATGGCCATCTCCCTAGGCCACTAGGCCAAACTTTCTTGGATGGCGCTGGCCATCCCCTAATCCACTAGGCCAAGTTTTCATAGGATGGCACTGGCCATCCCCTATGCCACTAGGCCAAACCAATCTTGGATGGCACTGGCCATCCCTTAGGCCACTAGGCCAAATCATCATGGATGGCGTTGGTCATCTCCCTAGGTCACTAGGCCAAACCTTCTTGGATGGCGCTAGCCATCCCTTACGTCACTAGGCCAAATCATCTTGGGATGGCACTGGCCATCCCCTATGCCACTAGGCCAAACTATCTTGGATGGCGCTAGCCATCCCCTTTGGCCACTAGGCCAAAGCATCCTAGGAACGGCACTGGCCATCCCTGGCCACTAGGCCAAGCCTCACCTAAGTCATAACGAAAATCTGTGATATCTCTGACTGCTTGGTTGAAACCTGATTTTGAACTATGTGATAACCTGGCCACTTGGTTAGATTAAACTTATAGGCAACGCCAGCCCATGGCATGCTTTGGCCATTTATGACCAAACTTGTTCTCGTAATCTATTTTGCTTACCTTCTATGGTAATGTAATAGAAGTAATCTCATGACGATACTACTTTAGCCAAACAGATGTTTGAGATATTTCCTAAGTGTCCATATTCTCCAACACGAAAGTCATCTCACATTCTTATTGATAAAGACCCAACATCCAGCGATGGCAAGGTCAACGAAGTCAATACGAACTTACGCGAACGAAGAGTCATACATATCATTCAACAGAGATGTCAAAACGTGTCACAAATGGGGGGAGCTACATTAGGGTTTTGGTCTGGCGAACTACAAACAGTTGTGACGTGACACCCACTTAGAAAGAGGTTATACTTGCGGAAAATACTGGGGTAATGGGAAGTGGGCATGACTGGCGGTTAAGCTATCTCTACGGGAGTATCTCCATCATTCCATTATCTCCACTTTACTATTTTCCTCCACGATTAACAAGAGATCAGTGTATTTCTGAACATACTATAAATAGATGTCTTCATCTGTTTCCAAGGGACAACTCATCACAACCTATCTCATTTCAGTTCACCTCGATTCATCTTTCATTTTCGAGCAAAACCTGAAATTCAATTGAGAAATCCTTGAGAAACTAGAAGGAAAACCAAGTTGTCTTCGACAACCTTCATCTTCCTAAGTTATTCAGAAACCATACACATTACCATTTTTCTACCAGAAATACCCGATCTCACTCTTTCTCTGCTTCCCTCCCTAAGACCAACCCCATCTCCTCATCTGTGACTGAAGCAAGTCTGGAACGGCCATTGTCTTGGTTTAGGCTAGATTTGTTCGATTTTGATCTCTCGAACTTAAAAGTACTCTTTTGCAGTACATTGTTTTCCGGATAAAACAACTACACATACAGTGCTAGAAAGCAAAAATGATTTGTACACCGCGGATTGTCCCCACAGGCTACACATAAAGAAACCATAATAGGGCCCCCAACTTTCCAGATGTGGCGAGTCCGTGGGCCCTACTATTCTCTCTCACATATTTATGTTCGGGAAAAACGGTTGTGATAACCCGCGATGGGTATATCATTACTGGCTAGAAATAGGCAAAAATGAGAAACCAACTAGCTCAATTTATGGTGATCATAATGCATCTATGAAAAATTGAGAGTAAGAAAGATGTGTTTCAAAGACCAAGAAGTGTAAGAGAATAAAGTCTGAAACTCTGAGCCAAAGAGCCTGATAACCGACCTAAAAATTTGCTTCCACCATTAAAACTCTGAAACTAAGTTTTCTTTCATCAATTTCAGTCATGTTACAAAAAAATTTCATCGAATTTTTTATTAATTGATCTTGTTCATCTTCATGATTCATGATTTTTACATGGAAAATCCGACTGCAAATTCGTTCTCAAAAGTGCCACTGAGTCAGTTAACAACATTTGTTAGTCTCAAACTTAAAAGAAGATAACTACATCACTTGTAGGAATCTTATGGATACAGTTATTGATCGATATAGATTAATATAGTACTAGATGGCTCATATCCATGTCCAGTTCAGTAGACCACGAGAAGAAATCAAGAAAATGGAGTTGAAAACCCTCTATACACAGATTTGGAAAGATGATGAACAACCAGTGACGGAGGCAGGGGGTGGCTCAGGTGTGCTGAAGCCCACCCCAAAATCTGCCAACTTAAAATTTGGCCCTTATAAAAGTCCAATTATTTTCTTGTAGCCCACCCCATATACGATAGTTCACCCCCCCTAGTCTACCCTGAACAAAAATTCTAAGCATACAGTTAGTCTCCTACACCCTCTTCTTTCTTCCTAACTTAATAATTCAGTCATATAGCATTTTTTCCACCTTTCTTCACCCCATATAACATTTTTTTTCTTCTTTATTCTTTGGTTTGGTTCATTTTCTAGGTCTATCGGTCTGTAAAATTGGGATTAAAGTTAGCTCTGTAACCTGTGTTGCAGGTTCATAATCATTATTGAATATATAGAAATTGTATTCTAGATTAGAACCTAGGTTATCTGTGTTCAACTTTACGTACCATTATATTTTGTTAGTTCTAAAAAAAAATATCGATTTTTTATCTAATGGCAAAAAAACGTCTAAAATTTTCGGGCGGCCTTCGGCCGCCAAATTTACATTCATGCAACCACTTTGTAAAAGAAAAAAATAGCCCCCCCAAACATAAAATCCTGGTTCCGTCGCTGTGAACAACGATACGAATGTGGATTAATAATTCTGTTTCTGAATCTCCTCCTCCTTTTCAAAATCCCTAGCAGCAGCATGGTGTTGTAGGAAGCTCGCGAAGATTCAGTAATGGAGGTAAGAATTCTATGATATTTCTTTTCCTTCCTTTTTTATTTTTCTGTTAAGATCTTAAAGTTAATTTGAAATTGATGGGTATGCATTTATGGATATTTGTTTGCTTTGTAATACTTGGATTCATTTAATCTTGAACTAGTTTTCACTAATCCAGGCAAGTGAGTCATGGAACAATAGCATTGTGTGAAGATGAAAGAGAGTCAAGGGACATTGAGCAAAATATCAGGAAAAATAGTTTGGGGTTTGAAAATGATTATGAGATGGTAAATGGTAAGGTTAAATGGTAAGGTGGATGAATTGATCATGAACCAAACAGGAGAAACTCCAATTATCCATCAACAGATGCCAGAAACTCCAATTATCCATCAACAGATGCCAGATGAACACAAATTCAGTCTCTAATTATGTCTGCTACATTTCATATTTTCGAAGAAAAACTTGAAATCCCAACTTCATCGGCAGAATCAAAGGTGGAAGTCTTGTTATAACAAACGAACTCATGGCTGATCCCTTTATAGGTAAGGCTTCTCCTTAATTGAAGACAAGAATCCTGAAGATATTGCTGAATTGAAGATGATGGACATTGATGAGGAAATGGTGCTACTGCAAAAGACGGAGAAATCTGTCAAATAAAAGGCGTTTTCCTCAATTTTTTACTTTCACTTTCCTAAGCCGGTTAACCGTTAAATCATTGCCTGATTTGGGTGTATTCCTAAATAGAGAAAGCACTGGTGTGGTATATGCATCAGCCAAAATTGGGAGAAGATGAAGACGGAAGACGATGACACTGAGATTGGGTCGATACAGAAATGAGAAAACTACTGAGAATCCTACACTACAAAGCCTTACCGGCGTTTTCATACTCACAAAGGGCAGTGACGGATCTATGTTGATACAAAGGGGGCCAGTTGTCCCCCTAAATTTAAGCAATTAAGAAAAATCAGTGAGATATTTTAGGTTAATTAATATTTGTTCCCCCTAAATTTAAGCAATTAACCAAAATCAGTAAGATATGTTAGGCAAATTAACTAGAAAATTCATTGTTGAGCAACTAAGAAGGGAGAAACTGTGGCTAACAAGGTAATGCTTCATGGAAAGACGTCAAAAAAAAATTGCGGCCTCCGGCCGCCTTCCATCTCATTAGCATTATCTTTGTCTTTGTAAAATTGTCCCCCAAACCAAAAATTCTAGATCCGTCACTGACAAAGGGTATACCCTTTTACGGAAGACGATGACACTGAGAATGTTAACGTATTCACCGGAAACACAGTTCTTACATACTGACAAAGAGATTTTTATTTTCAATTTTTTTCTCCAAAATTACCCTTGCCTTCGAGTAAGTATAGGTTTGATGCTAGGAAGAGCGTATTCACCGGAAACACAGTTCTCGGGGAATGTAAAAAAGGCCTGTCAATAATTATATGGACCTAAAACAGATTATAAACCATGTTTTTTACTTATGTAATAATCGGATTTGCTACAGTGTTAACCATGAAAACATGCCATTGTGCGTCATGTCCCCTTTCATTCAAGTAATTTTTACTTTTGGATGGTGGAAACAAACCAACTTCTGTCAATGTGTACTATTGCTCAAATCAGCAACAAATGGAACAGTAAGGATCATTAAACGGCTGTAAGAGCCAGCACTGTGGTGCTATTTTTTTTTTGTGTTTTTTACTTACATCTTAGGTTAAAAAAAACCAAGACAAAGTGCAACTACTATGGTTGAGAGGCGGCCATTCAATGACCGCCAAATTTTCGGGGGCGGCCACTTAGTGTCCGCCCCCAGTCAAGGTTTGACCTTGACCATAAATACATCATTTTTCACACTTTGCAAATATACTCACACCCAATAGTTTTCATCCAAAATGCGATTTTTAAGTTGTTACACTCAATCATACTTGCATTAAAAATAAATAGAGTTACATTGTGGTGATAAAATAAAATCTAAATTACATCGTGATGATTATATAAGTATTTGTAACAACTCAATCATACTTGCATTAAAAATAAATTGAGTTACATTGTGGTGATAAAATAAAATCTAAATTACATCGTGATGATTATGAAAGTATTTGTAACAACTCAATCATACTTGCATTAAAAATAAATTGACTTACATTGTGGTGATAAAATAAAATCTAAATTACATCGTGCTGATTATATAAGCATTTGTAAGAGCAATATCTTCCTCCGTAGTAAAATTCTTAACCATATTAAACCGAAATGAAAGACTTTGAGTGAGGGTTAGAGTGAAAAATATGTGAAATGTTGGATATTTTCAACAAACCCCTAATTTTGTAGGCACTATGAAAGGGTTCGGTGATCGACTTGACAATTTTTCTTTTTATCGATCAAGAGAAGTGGGGTTCGTTGTTTTTCTCTTTTGGAGTTATTAGTTCCACCTCATCGATTATCTGGAACGTCTTCTTTGACTTCGAGATTATGCAGAGGTAAATCCTTAACTCTTTATTTGCACTGTAGGATATGATGTTGTGTGATGTTGAGTGAGGGTCTAGGGGGCAGCGCACCCTAGCAGAGTGCGAGACAGCGTCTCGTAGAAATTTTTCTGTTTTTAGGGTTCTAGTTGACAGTTAGAAAACTGAATAAGTGGTTTAGATGGGGTGTAAGAGTTGTGTGAGGAAAGAAAAGTCAAGCAATTTTTTTTTGAGGGGCGGACACTCAGTGAGCGCCAAATATTAGGCGGACACTAGGTGGCCGCAGGCGTACACTGAAAGGCCGCAGGGTGCGTACACTGAGTGTACGCCCCTTAAAAACGACTTAAAACTTGTCGCACATCTGAGACAAGTTTTAAGTTGTGACACAACTTTTACACAAGTTTAAGGTCTTTTGACCTACTATTCATCAAAAAGGTGCACCATAGTGCTTGCTCTAATTAACTGCATACAACTACACAAGACATTCTTACTTGCTTCTTGCAGCAAGCACTATGGTCCCATAAGCCATTCCTATATTTGAGTGTTATAGAGATGGCAGAATTGACAAAAATCGGCAACTACTAAGGTCTTAGCCAGAAATCGACGGAAGAGTGCGGAAACTCAGTCTCCGAATTTTTATGCGGCGGAAACTGAGTTTCCGCACAGTCAAATCTTGACTTTTGACCGTGCGAAAACTGGGTTTCCGTAAAGAATGAGTTTTTATACAGCAGAATTTGTTCTACAATGGTTGTGAATGAACAAGTTTTATCCCCTTTTGATTTTGATGGATGGCTTCGATGTGAGGTGTAGAGGGAGTGCGAAGAAAAACTAGGGAGATGGATGGCTTAGATGTGAGGTGTAGAGGGAGTGTGAAGAAAAACTAGGTAGATGGATGGTTAGATGTTGAGGTGTAGAGGGGGTGTAAAGGAAAAAAGGTCAAACATTAATATTTACGAGACGGAAACTGAGTTTCCGCCTCGCATCCATATCCTTATTGCTTCTACATCTATGTAGCAGGCAATAGAGATATGGATGGATTTCCATAGATTATAGAGAAATTTAGGACCATAGTGGTTGTCCATCTCTATATTCTAGGGATTTCTCTATAATCTATAAACCATAGTGCTTGCTCTTACATGCCAATGCACACTGCGTGTCAGTGTTTTTACCTTCTTACAAACCGGTTGATAAAAAGTTTGCGTTATCGCTTAGAGCAAGCACTATGGTGCACTTTTTGCATGAGTAGTAGGTAAATATCCCACAATGTACGCAAAAGTCCACACAGCTATAATTTGTTATTTACGTATGTGACATTTTGTGGATCGTTTTTACTCGGCCTCTACTCACTAGCCGCACCAGACGGTTTGTATGTAAACACCAGCGGCCAGTGAAAAGCCGCCCAAAAAGAGGCGCATACTCCTACGGTTTATTACTTATTTGACTCCACGTGGTAGAAAAGATGATAGGCATTAAATGCAGAGCCAAAACATGCTTAACTGGGTCTGTCTCATACATTTTAAACCAAGTAAGAAAAATGTATCCCTTCATAGAGAAACATTGATGGCATTTGGACTGATTATGCCACTTAATCTCAATGCACAAAAGGGCATAGGTAATAAATGTAGGGTGTTGAAATTGGCGGGAAAATATTGCTCCATAACATTTTTGTTAAGAGGTATGGTATGATAACATTGAGGGGGTGACTTTTTATAACTAGGGGGGGACCAAAAGACCTCTACTCACCAGCGTGTGCCAAAAGACCTGAAAAGACACAGAAAACACAATTAAGTTAAATTGCATGTCCCAAAATACTGGTGGTGCTTCATAAATCTCATTAAAGGCCTCAATGGTACTAAATGATACTAATTTGACGCGTGATGGAAGAGTAGGTATCTAGAGAGGGGAAAAGGGTATGGGAAATGCAAACGTAATGATTTTGCATGAGCAATTGCGTATGAAAATGAACAGTTTATCTGAAGATTTAAATCGATGGGTAACCACCCCACTTAAATGGCCATAAATTACATAATTTCCACGACTATAAAGGTTCATAAAGATAAGAAACTGATTAAGAAACCGATTGTGAGATGGCAAATAATTTAACCAAATCTCAGAACCAAAAAGATGAACCCAAGAAGAGTGAATCCTATAAAGGCCTTAATGGTACTACTTTGACGCGTGATAGAAGAATAGGTATCTAAAGAGAGAAAAGGGGTCTGGGAAATGCAAACATAATGATTTTGCATTAGCAATTGCGTATGAAAATGGAACGGTTTATCAGAAGATTTAAATCGATGCGTAACCACCCCACTTAAATGGCCATAAATGGTATAATTTCCCCAACTATAAAGGTTCATAAAGATAAGAAATTGATTAAGAAAATCCCTAATCAGGAAAATACCCGAATTAGAACAATTGTAGGAGTTTAGAGAGTGATTGTGAGATGAACAACAATTCAGCCAAATCCCAGAACCAACAATATGAATCCAAGAAGAGTGAATCTTCTGAAGAGTATTATAACTGGGTGAAGGAACTTGCATTGAAGTTGTCTCAAGTTCATATGGAAAAGTTGGTTGAAGAAATGAACCGACAGGTGAAGAACAAGAAAGAAAGAGCAGAATTCCTTCAGAGAATGATCGACAATAAGCCAGAGTTTGAGAAGTGGTTAAGTAAGGCAGAAGCAAGAAAAATAAGGAAAAGTGGTGGTGATGCTGATGAATATTGGCAGCATCGTGGAAGTGAGATCGGAGCGGAAAGTGAAGAGGAGATACCACCAAATGCCACAGAGAAATGCAAGAAGACTTCATGGGATAAGAGAAATGAAAAATTGTTGAGGGAGGGGATGTTTCGCCTGTATTGGAAGGAGAAGCACCAGTACCCACACATATTTGGCAGGTCCATGAACGAGTATCTGTCAGGAGAGGAAGATGATTATGAGGAAGCATAAGATTCATATGAAAGCAAGAAGGAAAGTGAAGAGGGGACCGATGAGGATGAAGAGAAAGAGAAGAAGAGAAAGAGGGGTTATGGAAATCCTGCATCCTCTGATGATGATTATATAATTCCCGAGGACTACTATCACATGTTAGATGAGATAAGTGGAGATGATGAGATAACCGACTTGGATGATACGAACAATGGTGATGATGATGATGGTGCTGAGGATGATTAAATTCCCTCGTAGCAGGCCACATCAGGAAACCATTTGTTTTGTCCTGATCATATTTTGAATTTTACAGGTTTTGTATTTCGAGATCCCCAACCATGGAGATGTCACGTACAAATTGGTGAAGCTTGGATTCGAAAGACACTTCAAGACGGACAGTTTCTTCTTCTGTTTTAGTAGTTGTTATGTTGTTTTGTTAATGTTTGGTGTAGATATTTGTTGCTTTAATTCCTGGATGTTGATGATGTTTGCTGGTAATGGTAGGATTTTTCATGTCGCTGTAAATGATGGTATTATGATAAATGGTAAACTCACTGGTTATGGGCGTAGATGAGGTTTTTATTATATGCTTTGTTTGGCAATATTTGTTGTTGCTGTATTGAATACTATCATGTTTTTGGTGCTTAGATTGAGAAGTAAAGTAGTTATGATCACCCTAGATATTCGAAAACCAGACAAGAAATTGATTAACAGATTGTTTAGCAGTGTAGAATTGATTGAATAGGTAGTAGACTGAGATCAAAATCTGAAAAATGTTGGAAAATTTGTGAAGTTTATGATGATATCATGCTTACTTTGCAGAGAAGAGAGAAAACTAGATGAATATCATTTAAGTTAGCTTTAAAAAATGGCAAATGGCTTTCTAAACCCACGAATCCTTCGTTACATATTAAACCTCCGATAATTCGTTTTTCTATTGCAAAAATACAAAGTGCACTTTACTTTAAAATGAGTTTCCAGGTGAAAGGAAGATATGATTCGCTACTGAGTCATAGGGGACGGGCAGTTCCCTCTTTCTCTCCCACTCTAGGCGATTTCTGGTTAGTACTCCGGCCAGATCTAGGCGTTCTCCGACGAGCTCAGATTTGCTCTTTAGAGCAGATCTGAACTCACCCCTTTTATTGCTTTCTAGTTTCTAGGTTTATTTACGTTAGTTTTCTAGTTTTTTGTTTTCTTGGTTAGTTTTAATGGTGTTCTTGCCGGTTTCCGGTCTCTCCATGCCGTTTTTCGGTTTCTTTTCATCTCCTTGCACTCTCATGGTGTTCATTTATGAGTTTTGGGTAGATTTTACAAGTGGGTTGGTGGTGATTAAAGATATTTTCCGGTGGATTCTAGAAGACAGAACTACGGTTTGGAAAATTGATATCAATTACTAAAGATTGGGCAAATTACTAAATGGTGGAGAGCACTCCATATACCATTCCTCTTCCGATTCATCGGGTCTTCTTCAAATACACAAAATTGGATGCCTCAATGATTCTCCGATCTTTCTCTTCTCAGATTATTTGTTCGGTGCTGCTATTTGACACTCAATTCATCACTCTGTCTAGCACTCACACCATCCAGACCCTTCATCTGGGATGTGTGGAACCCGTTCCTGTGTGATATGGGCCCTGGCTGAATGTGATGTACCAGTACTTTAGTGACATGTGTCTCTGAGTGCTAAAGAGAGTGCTAAAAAAGAGTGTTGAATAGCATTTTCGTTATTTGTTTGGTGTCATGTTGTATTTTGATCTTTGATGTAAGAGTGACTGCTAATGGGGGGGACGGGATTTGTCCCCCCCCCCCCTTTACAATTATAAATTAGGACAAATTTTTTTGACCTTGGTTTTGGAGGGGGGGGACAAATCCCGTCCCCCCCATTAGCAGTCTTGGAGTTTGCCCCCAAAGTAATCTTCTTTTACTTACGAAAGAATGAATTTGATTTGTTTTATTAGCAAAATTAAAAAAAAAAAAAAGTCATAGAGAACTGTTCCGATCAAGTACACATTTTCTGGTGAGCGGGACTTAACTCTTTTTTGACAATTTTGCAATATGACAACTCAGTAATAATGGTGAGATTGTACGTTTTCAAAACAAAAACAAAAAAAATTGCAAATAAATTTCGAGCAAAACTAGTCCTTCCCTGTAAACCGAGAGAAAGAAAGATGTGTTCGTTCTAAAGTAAAGAAGAAGAAGAAGAAGAAGAAGAAGAAGCAAAACAAGCCAAAGAAGAGATCGAAGAGATGAAACCTCGGCATGAAAAACTCGAAGCTACAGAAGAAGATGCTATTGATGGTAGAAAGATTAAGTCAAGAAGAATTAAAAGAGATGAGATAGACTAAAGCTAAAAACCAATAGCAGCAGAATCAGACCCAAGTTCCTTAATATTATTAAGAGATATCCACCAGAAGTAGTTCAAGTTTTGCTTCTCCGCCATGCACCATCTCATTAGCAACATAGAAGACGACCTCATCTGTGATTGTGATTCTTCTTCATCTGTGATTGATGGTGATCATAATCCATCATCTATGAAAAATTGAGAGGAACAAAGATGCGTTTCAAAGACGAAGAGGTGTAAGAGAATAAAGTCTGAAACTCAGAACCAAAGAGCCTGATAACCGACCTAAAATATTTGCTTCCACCATTAAAACTCTGAAACTAAGCTTCTTTCATCAATTTTTTACTGTTCTTTCGTCAATTCAGTTTAATCTTCATTCATCAATTTTTGTCATGCTACAAATTCTCTACAAAAAAACGCTTCGTTTCTTGATTGGTCTTGTTCATCTTCATGATTCGTGATTTTGACATGGAAAATCCTACTGCAAATTCGTTCTCAAAAGTGCCACTGAGTCAGTTAACAACATTTGTTAGTCTCAAACTTAAAAGAAGATAACTACATCACTTGTAGGAATCTTATGGATACAGTTATTGATCGATATAGATTAATAAAGTACTAGATGGCTCATACCCATGTCCAGTTCAGTAGACCACGAGAAGAATTCAAGAAAATGGAGTTGAAAACCCTCTATACGCAGATGGAAAGATGATGATGCAACGATACAAATGTGGATTAATAATTTTGTTTCTGAATCTATGATCATATATTTTTCTAGATCTACAACTGCATAGAAGACGACCTCATCTGTTTCATAACCATCTAAGAAAATTAGGAAGAGAGAAAGATGAGTTCTAAAGAAGATGAAGTGTAAGATGATAATATTGCTGCTGAAGATGCCAATTTATTATTTTTTTTCTGATAACAGAGGAGGAAGTCTTTAAATCTGCAACAGCAAAACTAGAACAAGCAATGAAACTTTTTCCCACAGTCAAACGTGGTAAACAGAGATAAAGTGGAAGTAGGGGAAGGACTAATTGGTGAGGAAAGGGTGCAATCAGGCGTTGCAAGTGGAAAGGGTTATGTGTAGCATTTCCTGAGTTGAAAACAAGAACATGAAGAGCTGAAGATGCTACTCTTGTATCTAAGGTTGAGCAACATAATAGAAAATGTTCATGTACTTACCTTGATCAACTAACTAATCAAGAATGGATAGGGAGCAGTGTGTTTTGTTAGCTGGTTGTTAAGGCATGAATTTGTGAAGCATCAGTTTGCAATTAGTACTCTTCTCTGTTTTTCAAAGTGGAAGAAGAAATCGATCTTTATACCCAAATTGTCAAGACATGTTAACTACAAGTGTACAGTAAGACCAGGCAAGTTTTGTAATTGTGCAAACTAGTAAGTGAAGAATGGTCTAGACACTAGACAAGACCAGAGCATTTCAGGTTTCTAGTCTAAATGCCATTTCTCAATTCGTGATTTGGAAAATTCTCATGCCAAAAGCAGACCCTGTAACATTTTCTGACATTGGCTTGACTGGAATGCATCGTTGTAATTTTGTGAACCTGAGCAATTTTTTTCAGCAAAAAAATATCATTCCATTGCTCTACTGAATGATTCGGAATATCTTGGCACGTTCGCTCCATTTATTGCAGGAAAAAAGTGGTGATAAACTTGCAACTAGCCATTGAATTCCTCCTCAAATCCAATTCACATACCTACCTGACTTCACTTGGTTACATCAGTTACATCTTGAGAACCTCATCTCATTCACGCTGTGACACCATTGGGATGAGTTGAGCGGTGAAGTAAACTTCACGTACTCGAGCTTTTGAGGAACGGCCTGTTTTATGGATACTAAGCAAAACTAGGTCATCTGAAAAATAAATTTATTTGTAGAGTTAGGTCGGTGGAAGAGAGTTGGCTAAAGCCAAAACTCTCTTGTCGGTGGAGTTTATTTTGGGATAAACCCAAAAGTAGTCGACCATTAAGAGTTTGAGATTTATTAGGACTCAAACTAGTTGGTGATCTAATTAATTAGAGTTTGAGATAAACTTAAATTAATTTACTTATGCCTAAAGTCTAGGAACTTGGGAGCTAAGTCTTGGGTTCTTCGTAGACAAGTTAGGAAACCCTATTCTTGTAGGCTAAGTAAATAGACTCCTATATAAGGAGGTCTAGGCTATGGGATTAGCTATGAAGTTCCAAGAGAATTCTCAAGTGGGATTTGAGGAATTCATCCCCACCTCTTGGGGTGGTTATGTGAGACATTCTGGAGAGCTCGTTGGTGTTGAAGACATGTCGTACTGGAGTACTCGAATGTGAAGAGATGTTGGTAAGACATCATCTAAGGAAGAAGATCATCTTGGTGGTGCTGGATTAGATTATTGCTCTTGAGCTTTAGGCGTCCGGAATATTCTATATCAGGGTGTGCAAAGAAGATCATGTCGGTATGAGAGAATTCCGTAAACATTCTCTCAGTATGAGCGAAAGCTATACTTATGGGTGAAGACTATATTCTAGGGTTGTAGAACGTTTGTGGGAGTCTTACTATGTTCGGTCACACGGAGGTGAGTCGATGGATTGAGGATGTCAATCATATGTGTAATACTTCGTTAGTGGTTCTATAATAATGAAAGAAGTCGTAGCCGTTTGGTGGATGTAAACAATATACACACGCTGTGTATAATGTTGAACCACGTTAAAAATCCGTGAGTACTTTACTTATTGCTTGTGTATGTGTTTTGCATCTGTGTGTGGTTCTTTGTTATCTTTTCTTATCCTAGATCATGAGGTTCATGGAGCAATCCGAGAGATCAAGTGTTTCTTGTTGGCTAGTGTGTTTCCGCAAGTTTAACTAGCATGTAGATAGCTCTGAACCGAGACAATTGGCTTAGTCAAGGAGCCGATTGTCCCAACAGTGATGCCATTGTGAAAGCTTGATTATGAATCGATCTTATAGGTATAATTGGTAGAATTTCCAGTGTGTTGGTGTACTATGTTTTAATATGGTTCGGATGGAATTTCCAGCAAGGGAATGAGCCAAAATTCCCAAAGCGTTCTTAGAAGTAAAATAAGGCTAGACCTCGATTTGTTTTTCATTCCACTTGACCAAGCACACAAACAATACGTTTGTAGCTTGCAGAAAAGATACTTGAGTAATCATTCTTGTTAGGGCATTGTCCGGTCAAACCCACTAGCGTTGGTATGTCAAGCTAGTTGTCAGTTTTAGGTGTCAAAACTCAATTCTTGATTTAGCCTACTAGAGTTTAGATTTCGGAATTGGGATATAGACAAAGTAGTAGAGACCTTGAAGACGAAGACTGTGAAGACAAAGAAGACATCAATTATTCTTCATCGATAAAAGGTTAGTAGGAGTTATGACTTTATGGATATTCTTGTATTTCTACTTTCTCTATTCTTTCGAAATAATCGACTACTTTAGTAGTGATAATAGCGATTGAGATCGTATTCTTGTGTAACGTGGCCTTGTGTCATGACCAGTATTTGATCCCACAAATTACTGTGAGTACAAGAATGTATGAGACAGATTCGGTGCCATGTGTCCATTACAATGGTTTGCTTGCAAACTGTTAGTTGGATATGGATGAATCTAAAGGAGTACTCTTGAGCAAAGAGTCCATGGATCACAGCTGAGGACGTTCTCACGTCTAAGTTCTGGCTCAGCCCAGTACTTCCAGCGGAATCCAGATTTGACGAAATCTGACAGGTGGACGGTTCCCGAACCAGTTCGCAAACCAGAAACTAGGAATTCTTCTGAGTTTGAAGTGTTGAACATTTCGCGAACCAGTTCGCAAACCAGAATGTCGGTCACTTTGTTGGTTGTCGGATTTAGTGAATATTCTCCTAATTTCACTCTGAGTCAAATTCCAAAACTCCTTTATCTCTTAGATGGACTTGGTTATACAGAATATCTTTTGTGTTCCATCTAACGATCCTCAATGAGTCAATAAGATAAGATTATCTCTGGTCTGTTGGATTTCTATCTTCAAGTGTTTTTGAGCTAACAAAACACTTGGCAGATAACTCTAAAAAGAATTCCAATTGAGATTAATCCCTATTACTTGGTTGCCAAGTTTAGGGTTTCCCTAACTTGTGGGACAAGTAATTGATTGCTTTATTCCAAAGCAACCTATCTTATTGAGTGCTATAAATAGAGGTGTCTACGGACAAATACCGCAAGCATCAAGCATACCTGAAGGTCCTTAGGGAAGATAGCGTAAACTCTTTTTACTTCGGTGAATGCTTGTTGTGGTATAGTCATCCTCTATAGGTTGCAGCACCTCTGGGAACTCCCTACGACTATAAAGACTTCTCTTGAGAGTTGGGAAGCACAGGTAGGAGATTGAAACCATCTTTGGTTGAAATCGGATTAACCTGTAACCTTGGTAACCTGATCACGTTCTTGTCTATTCTAAAGTCCGTCTCTTCTGATATACGGCTATTCAAGAACTGATACGTTACTCAACAAGGTTGGAAAGGTAGCAACGCACGGCTGCACTCGGTGTTGTAAGACCTAGTTGGCTCCAGTTATACAAGTTCCTTAAGTGGTTCTTCGTGTATAACTGAGGTAGATTCGAATTGAGCATTGCTTACTTGGTTTGCATGTCAGCCCCGGTTCAAGAAGTAGATTTCCGTATGACCTGGATTTAACAATCCGAAGGAAGTCATTTTATGTATGGTAAACTGATAGAGGACAGTTACACCATACGTCAACAGTTTGGTTGAAAAGCCATTATTGCTGACACAAGCCTTTGACAGCGGTCAAAGCAACTCCTAGGCCTGTAAAGGACGTCAGCTGGGGGAATCAAGTGCGTGACGATCTGTGGGGGATCTAGAGACGTAAGGAAGGCGACAGTAGCCAATTCGCTTGGAGGGCTTGAGTTGGTCTCTGCTACATCCCAGACCGAAGTCTTATAGTAGGCTAGTGTTTGTAGTCAGTTTGTACTGGGCGGTGTTCAAACTGGACGAGGTCCCGAGGTTTTTCTGCAAGGCAGTTTCCTCGTTAAAAAAAATCTCTGGTGTCTTGTGTGCTTTTACTTTCCGCATTATAACTCTGATTTATAATTAAAGCACCAAGTAGTACGTTATTGCATAACTGTCGAGTTGACTCCAAAGTAATCTTTGTCGAGGTCTAACAACTCCAGTTATAAGTTTGGATATTGATTTTTGAGATCGTCCAGACTTAAACCATAAGACTCACGAGCCAAAACGAAAAGTTGGTAGTATTTCTTTACCCCTCCTTTTTAATTTCTTATACAAGGCTCTTGTCTAGCAACTTATACAGTTCTTATTGTGGATACCTCATAGTAATGATTCTTTAAAGAAACCCAACCAAAAACGCAAGTACTATGGTTGAGGGGCGGCCATCGAAAAGCCGCCACTTTTCTGGGGTCAGCCACTGAGTGTCCGCCCTACAGTCAAGGGTTGACCTTGACCAGGCCTCCCTACAATCATTCTTTTACTTTGCAAATATACTCACACCCAAGTTTTTTCACCCAAAATTTGATTTTCAAGTTGTTTCACTCAATCATACTTTTATTAAAATAAATTGAGATACATCGTGCTGATAAAATAAAATCTAAATTACATTGTGCTGATAAAATAGAATCTAAATTACATGTTATAGATAAAACATAACGGGTTACATGAACACATTTGTTTAGTCTTTTTTATTGTGCCTGAGGAAAAACATGAGGAGATGATACTGTTTTTCGTACCTAAAATGTTCTCCTTTCCAATTTTTCCATTCCTTCAAAGTGCTGGCTAGAATTTCCTCATCTGTTTGTCCCTGAATTCAACCTCCGTCCAATCTCCCAAAATGCATAAATGAGTTTACTTTGTCGTGTATTTCAGTCCATCGTGCCGACAACCCATTTTCATCTCGAACAACTTCGCTCTCCTCCATTTCATTGTCGAAGTGTGCCCCAAAATGAGAACGTTTAATTTCCTTCGGTGTTGGATAGCAAAGGAGTGAACCTATCTCAGCCATCCTGGTGATATAAGCATTTGTTTGAGCAATATCTTCAGCGGTGGTATAAGCAGAACCCATAGTAAAGATATATTTGAAACTTTGATTATAAATGAAAGTCGAATCTATAAATAATGTATTGAGTGGGATGAATTTAGAGTGTAGAGGGTGGGTTGGGTTTTATAGTGATAAAACACAACGCCTCTCTTTGTTACCATTGTGTTTTGAAATTTCTAACCGTTGTAGTTTTTTTTTTGAAAGACGGAATAGTTTTTTTATTTAAATCTTTTGTTTGGTACACATTTAAGGGTTTAATTTGAAAAAAAATCCTTATTCAGATTCACCTTGGTCCATATTGTTCATCGAAACAATGGAGCAAAACTTATCTTATCTTAAAAATATAATTTTGGATTGATTACGAGATTGAGATTACATTAAGTTTAGGGAAATTAAACTGCAATACATCTATTGAAAATAAATTCCATAACATAACTAGTTAAATGACAGTCATTACATTTAGGGAAATTAAACAACAATACATAAATTGCAAATAGATTACATAACATAACTAGTTAAATGACATAGTCATTAACATTTAGGGAAATTAAACTACAATACACTATAAAAAAAATTATTAAACACAACTCGTGCTATTCCCCTGCATTTGACCGTGTGGATTTTAATCAAGATCGTATCCCGGGATATCGGTTTTGAATATTTCATAGCATTCGTCAAACTTAAAGATGGTGCCGGTTTCACCAAAATAATCAGATCTCCCCAACAGGTATCTGTCGAGGGCGGACAATTGTGGATGACGCGCTTGAACATCAACAAGAACGATAATAAACGTATCCACTGCACTTTTGATCATCCTAAATCGACATTGAATCGATCTCTTGGTTCTTCCATTATTATTCTCACCATTATCATGGAACAAGACAAAAATATCATAGATGGGTCCCAGAGAACGGTGTTCAAGAGACCGTCTTGAATTCCAAGTTGTGCGCCAACAGTGATAACTACCCAAGCTTGAACAAGAGCAACATCTTCTACAACAGTAAAACGATTAGCCATATTGAATCAAAATGAAAGACTACAAATGAGAATTTTTAGTAAGAGTTAGAGTGAAAATCAATTAAAATGGTATTGATTGGGATGAATTTTGAGTTGGGAAGAGTGGGTTGGTTTTATAGTGAAAATACCCAACAGATCTATTTTTATTGTAGCAAATTCGACCATTGAGGTAGATTTTACCATTGAGAATGAGTGGTTTAGATGGGTGTAAAGGGGGTGTGAGTTAAAGAAAAGTCAAACAAATAAAATATCGAGGGGCGACCACTCAGTGAACGCCTAATTTTGGGCGTACACTGAGAGGCCGCATGGTGTGTTCACTGAGTTTCCACCTAGTTAAAACGACATAAAACTTGCAACACATCTAAACCAAGTTTTAAGTTGTCTCAAAGGTTTTACATAGATTGTAGGTCTTTTTACACACTATTCATGCAAAAGGTGCACCATAGTACTTGCTCTTATATGACAGAAAATCTGCCATATTGCAGAATTTTTTTTGACCTGTCCAGGGCATTTTTGTTTATTTTTTTGAATGGCAATTTTTTGTTCGAAAACAACAGATTCCTCTGCCGTATAGACAATATAATATTCTGGTTTCTTTGGGGACTGTGTTCATCTAAAAGTGGTCATTGTTTTTGCTTTGTACTGTGACGACTTAGTAAAAATTCTCATTGTTTTTGCTTTTTACTGTGACGGCTTTCTGAGGACCACAATCCCCATTTAATCACCACAACCTCAAAAAATGACAAGTTTGGAAAAGGCTCTCCTTTTGCTATGATTGCACTGGACTAATTAAAAAGGTCAATTTCAACTGCATTTCATATCCATTTACTCTTGATTTCATCCTTTTAAAGCCTGAAGGTTATACTAAAAATTTAACTTTTTCCAATATAAAAAGTTTACTACTTACAAACTTATGTAGCCAGGCACAAAAAAATAGAAAAATCCCTCCCATTCAGGAAATTTTGAACTTGGATAGTAGGTATCATCACACAATAACTTTAGCATTGTATTGCAACGAGAAAAGTGAGACCACAAAAGTTATCAAATAATAAAAACATCGAACTCCAAAATGCCCAGTCTTCTATTGACAAACCGCGTAAGACCCATTCACCATTTTTCGTATCAATTTCTTTGTTTTGGTCGGCAATGCCATTGCCCAGTCTTTTATTGACAAACACCAAAAAACCCATTCGTCATTCATTTTTTTATTTTGATCGGCAATATCTTATATGTTACCAATAACAACAACAACATTAGTATCCTTAAAATGATATCTGCAACCTTGATATGATTCTCCAAAGAATATTTAGAACCATTTTTCACAAAAACCTAAATGAGCTCGACATATATACTCTTCATTGGTTTCTTATAGCTTTCAAGTTCCCCTCCGATTGCAATTTTAGTGCAATTATCCTCATGGGCCTCAAATCGTATGCGGTCGATGTAGAGTTTGCAAGAAAATAATATGCGTTCGGCACTATCATGGAAGTGATGAATAACAAATTCTTCGAAACATTTAGGTGGCTTACGTAAAATAGTCAGCATTGTTTGACAATTCAACATAAATATGTCCTGGTTAAAAGTTAAATACTCCTTCGCCATCCAGTAACCCCAAAATATGGGTAAAATATAGTAAGATCGGTTTAAAACATAGTTAGACCGGCCTCCATCATGATCGAGTTTGGGCTGTGAACAAATAAGATATTTTCGAATCGATAATAACTCTGTTAACATACAAGTAGATTGTATAAGACTAATTCGTTTAAAGCAACCCCCTTCACCGGGTATTAGATACAATGTAGGGTTCAACTCTAGATCTTTTGAACCTCGTGTCCGACGACAAAGTTTTAGAGGTAGAAGAGGATAACCGAAAGGGCTTTGAATGTCATAAAAGAATAAGCCCTTGTGATAGGGAGTACCTGTAGGTCCGATGATTACAGTTGTTAGTAGATCGACTCTATCTCTGTAAGTCCTAACGAAGATTGTATCAGGAAGTTTCTCTTGAAGTATCTTCCACTCTTGCATTATGAAAACAGAGAGAAGAAGACAAGAGAGATGAAAATGGCGACAACTATTACCTCCCTCTTTTCTGACTTGTTTTTTTACAGTCATACTCACATCTTAATGGTAATGTATAATGAATCCTCCTTTGCGTTTTGAACTCCTTTTCATACGTGTCTCTGTTCTGTATAGATTCCATGCGAATCTTATTAAGTTAGGGTTTTAATAAATCTCAAATTCATTGTTTATTTTTATTCTTTTTGTAATCTTGATTATCCTTTGTTTAATCTAAAGAGGTACATTTTGATTTCGTTTTTCGCAATCCAAATCCTTTTCTTTTTGCAGATGTTAATAGAGATTTTGTTTCTTGGTTTCTATTCCAGCATCGTTTTAGGGTTTGTTTATTACTAGCTAGTTTATCAAGAAATCGTTTTCTTGATTTCTGTTCGTTTTAGCAGCATTACTAGTTCTCGTTACTACTATACTTTTTCTTTTGAAAGTTATTTCTTTTTTCTTTTGTTGATTAACATGCGCTTATTACTTGACAATAAATCTTGTACTGATGATATTTTTTGGTTCTAGGTTTTGATTTCTAGCTTATACATCGACGTAAAAAGGACTATATAAATCCCAAATCAAAAAGTGTACTTAAACCCTAAATACTTCAATTACGTGAAAATCATGAGCTTCACATACTGGTTTATTTTTATCACGGTAGGATGCTCAGACTACTTACTGAAATGGAAACTTAACTATCCATTGTTATCATAAGTCTACATACTACATGGTTTTTGAATTAGCTCTTAATGGATATATGGAACTAAATATTTAGTTTTGTTAGTATTATTAAAAGTGATATCTCCATATTGATGTCATATATATCATATTGTGTGCAGGTTTTATTGATATGCTCACTCAGTACTGTGACCTATATTCATCAGGTATAAAGTGTTGCTAGTTATTTTATACTATTTCTGAGTTGTCTACTATTTTAGGTTCATTATTATTTTAATTAAACAATTAATAAATAAAAGACACTACAAGTAGCGCTACCCAATCACTTTATAAAGAATAAAAAAGAGGAAGGAAATGACACAATCAGTAGTGAGAGAAATTAAAATACAAAGTGAAAAGACAACGTACACAGGAAAACAGAGAGAAGAAGAGAGAAGAAGACAAGAGAGATGAAAATGGCGACAACTATTACCCCCCTCTTTTCTGACTTGTTATTTTACAGTCATACTCACATCTTAATGGTAATGTATAATGAATCCTCCTTTGCGTTTTGAACTCCTTTTCATACGTGTCTCTGTTCTGTATAGATTCCATGCGAATCTTATTAAGTTAGGGTTTTAAGAAATCCCAAATTCATTGTTTATCTTTATTTTTTCTGTAATCTTGATTATCCTTTGTTTAATCTAAAGAAGTACATTTTGATTTCGTTTTTTGCAGTCCAAATCCTTTTCTTTTTGCAGATGTTAATAGAGATTTTGTTTTCTTGGTTTCTGTTCCATCATCGTTTTAGGGTTTGTTTATTACTAGCTAGTTTATCAAGAAATCGTTTTCTTGATTTCTGTTCGTTTTAGTAGCATTACTAGTTCTCGTTACTACTCTACTTTTTGTTTTGAAAGTTATTTCTTTGTTCTTCTGTTGATTAACATGCGCATATTACTTGACAACAATTCTTGTGCTGATGATATTTTTTGGTTTCAGGTTTTGATTTCCAGCTTATACATCGACGTAAAAAGTATATAAAATCTCAAATCAAAAAGTGTACTTAAACCCTAAATACTTCCATTACGTGAAAATCATGAGCTTCACATACTGGTTTATTTTTGTCACGTAGGACTACTTACTAAAATGGAAACTTAATTATCCATTGTTATCATAAGTCTACATACTACATGGTTTTTGAATTAGCTCTTAATGGATATATGGAATGGAATATTTAGTTTTGTTAGTATTATTCAAAGTGATGATGTCATATATATCATATTGTGTGCAGGTTTTATTGATATGCTCACTCAGTACTATGACCTATATTCATCGGAGATTTCATGTAGAGACATATTTGGCTACCCAATGGCGTTTTATTTGGTGTTCATTACTTGCTTTGGTGGTCTGCAACATGGTCCAATTTGTATTTTTTCTCTTGCCAAATCTTATTCCAACTGCAGTTGCCCTAGCTTTTCTGGTATGTTTTCTTATTGCTTCCTTTTGGGACGATTACCATGTTTGGACTCTAGACTAAAATATAATGTTTTGGGATATGTGGGACTATTTTGGAATACTTATAACTTGTGGGACACTACTAAAAGGAGTTATAATTCATGTCTCATATCACTTTATTATTGTCAGGCTGTAGGATATCCCATATGTCTGGTACTGATATTATGCAAGCTTCATCTATTTGGTGCCCATTAGCGGACAATCAAAAACATGATTCTGGTAATAACAACCCCCATCTTATTCAATACTAACCGCTTAACTTTTATGATTTTGGTTGATTATTAATGGTTCATTTCTTTGTTATTCGTGTGTACAGGAAATATCCCCTATGGGTTCATTTACATCCGACCTTCTTACCTCTGTTTTGAAGGTTAAAACCACACTACCTTAATTTTTGATGGCACATCAATCTAAATGCAGTGTTTCAATAACTTTATCTTTTTTTAATGCGTTTGAATTGGTGTTGTAATTTATTTATTTTTTTAAACGAAGAATGAATTTTATTGATTATCTGATCGTAGAGTGGTTGTCTCTATCAATCAATCTAGAAATCCAAGGTTCAAAATTACAATAACTTTCTAAATTGAGATTCTCCTTCCTGACATGTTTAGCAACATTGTCAGAGGCTCTATTAAAAACTGAATTAAACTGCCATACATTGAAAGAAAGTAATAATCGTTTTATCTCTCGAATGTAATGTTTATTCTCCCATCTAACTATTGATTCATCTTCGTTGATTGCCTTCGTGACAACGTCTGCATCCACTTCAAAGATTACTCCATCCAGCTTTAGATATAGAGCCCACAGAATAGCCTCTCCAATGCATTCCGCCTCTTCCGCATCTATGGCTTCTGGAATGTAGCTTCCTTTGACCCCTTTGCAAGATCCTGCATAGTTACGAATTATTAACCCAGTACCCCCACATTTAGAGTCCAAATCAAATGACGCATCCAAATTAATTTTGTAATAATCAATTGGTGGTGCATTCCAGCTACTCGAAGTGGTTGTTGGCCCTGCATGTATAGTGTTAGAACCTGCAACAGGTTGAATAAGTTCATGGTTAAAATTAATCAAATGGTTCCTGACTCTATTGTATGTACTGAGAGGTCTAGCTCTTTTTCCTTCATAGGTGCATTCGCACCGTTCCTTCCAAATGACCCAACAACTGGTCATTAGAGTGTGAATCCATATCTGTTGCTCAAGATTGGTATTATTAGAGCCCGAATTATTAAACCATGAAACCAACCACTGCCTCATTGACTGTACCGTGTACCAACTGGATCAATATTAATCCCTAGCATTCCCCATACTACCTTTGCGTGATTCCAGCCCAAAAGGAGGTGTTCAATACTTGCATCATTACTGTTGCATATGGAGCATTGATTACCAGGATGGAAGGCCTGTCTGACAAGCTTATTTCATGGAAAAATAGCTTCATGAAGGAGTTTCCATATGAAGATGAGTATTCTGTGTGGTAGTTTTGTTTCCCATAGATGCTTCCAGTTTTCCGGTGGCACTGAGTTGTCACTGAATTGGTGTTGCAACTTAAGTATATCATTATAAAATGGACAGGTCTTCTCTATTACACCGTGTAAGTGGTATAGATGGCTACATGGAGGATGGGGAAATTCAAACGGCAGGATTGGACACTAATATTTTGGGATATGTTCATCTAAAAGAGCTCTATATTCTTACAAAAAATGAGCACATTCGAGAACGTATATCATCACCATTTACTAGTTTGAAGTTGAAAATCAACAAATACTTAAAGGTTAATTTATTTTATTTTTTTTGATAGGTCAAAGAGAATTTCATTGAAAAGAGAGGTACTTAAAAGGGGTACCTCAACCCAATGATTACAACCGATAACAAAAAAGAAAAGAAAAGGTAACCAAAAGGGAATTCGGTTACCCAAGAAAAAACCAACAAACTCACGAACACCGGAATAAAGAGTCCCACAATGCTACCACCATATTCGACGTTAGACCAAGTATCCTTATGTTTGCTTCGGCAGTTCGGCCCAAAAGAAAGCTTGGAGTTTAACGTTTATACTTAGGCTTATCAAACTTTTATTTTTATTTTCAAAGGCTCTTGCATTTTGATCTCTCTATATGCACCACCAAATCGCAACCGGGATGTTATTCCATATACGGTTAAGTATTTCGTCTCCCCAATCAAACTTCCAAGACTTCACATTTGTGGTGACATTTGATTCATAAGTCCACCAAGGAAGGCATCCACCAACAAATTAGTCCAAATCCTCTTAACGGTTGAAATTAAGATCGGTATAAAATGTATTGGTATTTCGAAATGCATTTATTTTTGGTACGAATGTATAGCTCGGTAAAATAAACATGTAGCTTCAAAGCCGATACCGTTTAAATACAAAAAATGGTGTCAAAAGTGTGAGATAGAGAGTGTGAGTGGATCCTTTCTCTTCATAGTTATGGATCGGTGTCAGCTAGATTTATGCTAGAAATCTATGTTTTCTTAGTTTATGCAATGCGTCTAAAAGATAAATACGATGTTGTAAATTTTTTTTTTTTTTTTTTTTTTGAAGTGATGTTGTAATCTTTGGTTTAATTGGAATTCAGTAACTTCAACGCATATCTCAAACCACGTAAAACAATCCTCACATCCTATATGAGCAAAAGGCCCGAAATCCGCCGACCCAATCCGGCCCAACCGTTTTTTGCGGGTTGGGTGTCCAATCCGCCAAAAGATGGGCTGGACGTGGATGTTGTTTCCCGGAACCGCTGAATACTGGGTCGGTTGCGGTTGGAGTGGTCAAACGTCCATAGACACCCGCACCCGCTAGGGTAAAGGATATTTAGAGAAATTTCATAAAAGCCAAAGATTGGGTACTGAGGAAAAATATACTGAATTTCTGTCCGGTGGCCGATCATCAAGGTACGTTAACCAACTACATTTTTGGTCTTCGTATAATGATTCAACTAGACATGTAACTGATTCCATATTTCTGTTGAACTAACTAATGTGTTACTATTAGTGATACTTTATATGAATCAATTTTTGATTCGGTAATGATGGAACAAGACAATTTTAGGCATTTCTGTTTTATTCTTTCTTTGTTTTCCTTTATTGATTGATTTTTGCATTTTTGTTCTTTCTTTGGTTAGATACTAAAACACTTCTTAATTATATAGGTATAACAGTGGGTAAATCCATTTTCGCATAATGTTACCCTTTTGTAATAAATATTAACTATATAAGAACCAGTGGATCATCCACACCCAATCTAAGCATCCGCGCATCCGTCGGATGTTGGATTGGTTGCGGATGTCAAATCCAAAATCCACCAGATATTGGATGCGGCGTCGGATGAGGCAAAAATCAGCCCAATCCGGACCATGCTCACCCCTAGTGAGTATAAATACAAAATTACAAAAAACTAAGCTTCCGCATGTAAGCTTGGCGCTGGAAGACTATACACATTAGAAACCACAAAAGCCCATTTGATATGTACGCACAGAGCTGAATTCTAACCAAATTTGTTACATTGTAGCCAAGCCAAGAAGAGAACAATAGTGCTTGCTTGATCACCATAAAACAACACAATCTTCATCATTGAATTCATCACCAACTTTTGGATGTGGCAGCCTTGGCTTATAATTCCAGTGTTCAAACCGGAAATCATTTATTTTTATGGGGTAATAAACTTTTCCTACTATATCAATTACAAATTTCCTTACTTCGGGTGCATACTATCAAGTACCATTACCAGTTACCAAGAATTTCGGTTCAGGTATCTTGCCTTGGTTTGGTCAAGCTAGCATGAATATAGAGGAATCTAATTTCCTGCTTTGGCATTGATTACCAGGCTTGAATGTCGTCTTTTTGTTAGTCGTTAAGATTTTTGGTGGGCCTATTTAGATGGGCTTTTGTGGTTTCTAATGCACCATATCAAAAGTGCGTAGCCAAAGCGGATCCAACCTTCTACTATGTTTACCTTTACGAGATCTTATAATCAAAATTGAGCCTTTCGTAAGCATATTAACAAGAATATCATGATACAGACTGAAGCTAATAACCTTCTGCTCAGATCAAATTTTACACCAAATTACATGTGCACTGAGTTTGAAGTTATCTTGCTGTCACTTTACATTGATATACAGCCCAACTATTAGGATTTAGGGTAATATGGTTTTTGCAAATATTTTTGCAGGGAGTACAATGGGAGGAATCAAAGCAACACAAGAGATGATTGACTTTCAGCAAAACACAACATTACTGCAGTTATTGGGGTTACTGCAATGGACTATGTCAACACCACAATGAAACGTCTTGCCAAGGGCGATTTGTACGTACGACCTCATTAACTCCATGATCAATGACTGAATGTTGGTGACTGAAAAGGCTCACCAAGACATGTCAACTATTCGTCTAGTCCAAAATGAGCTGGACATAGGAGGTATTGTTAAGAATGCAGCTAGCATTGATATGAAGAATGGATTTCTTTGTTGATCGATCAACATCGATCCGTGTTGGATGGTAGGAAGAAGAAGAAGAATCATCCAAACAGTGGTCCAGTAAGCAACTATCGAATTATGTAGCAATAATATTCTCACATACGAATATTGTGGTCCAGAACTTTTAGTTAGCATTGGAAGTGAAAGCACAGGCAAAGCACATAAAATAGACGTACATGCCTTAAAAGAGACCTCAATACTGGATGATGCCTGGATAGTGCGCTGTTGCTGATGGTGGTGATGCTGATGCTGATGGAGTTATCAAAATGCTGTCATCATAGCTTCTTCCAGCAATATCGAGTTTAGATGTACTCATCATTAATAAGGATGTACATTGTACCACCTCCATTGCATTTAGTCGTGCTTAGTCCTAACTAACTACTGTTAGCTGGTCGATTTTTACCGATGAATTAACTCTCAAGTCTCAACACACGCTTACGCTATTCTATTTAATGTTTGAATCAATCGTTATGGGCGCTTAGTTATTCAGTGATAAGTTTTCTTCTTATTATTTTTTTTTCTTTTTTTACTACAATTGGATATGCTTTGGTTCGTGTTTAAATTTGGCCCCATTTGCTATGTATACGCCAAATTTTATACACCAAGTGGTTACACCACTACATGTCAAAATTTTATTGGCTCATGTGTAATGCGGGGGCCTCCGGCCTCTTCTGTAGTAGGGTGGGGTGGAAAGAATTGACCAACCAAGTTCGGACCAATTTTGTCTATTTATTGTTCTATAAGACTTCTAAAATCTGATACTAGAAAGACAATACCCAAAAAGTTATTTTTCTAAAAGACATGGTGGGCAAATGGCCCAGAGCCAAGTCAGCAGAGTATTCTGGTATTACCAATATGCCCTTACAAACGTCTCCAGCACATGGTGCTTCAGTCAAATGAATGACTAGTAGAAAGAAATATGTATCGGGTTGTACCCTAATTTAATCAATTTACATACTCAAAATCAAACAAATCTAATTTGAAATTAGGGTTTTGCCCTAATTGAATGAATATACATACTCAGAATCAAAACAAAAATCAAAATTAGGGTTTGGATACTTACCATATTGTGGTACTGCCGATTGTGTCTTGGTGTTTCTGGTGGTGGTTTCGATGATGTTGTTGCATTTGTGGAGGAGGAGATGTTGATTGGTGTCGCTGATGTTGGTCTTTTGTGGCGGTAGAGATGGTGGATGAGGAGATGTTGTGGATGGTGTTGATGGTGGAATAAAATGGCGTCCATGGTGAAGGAAAGGAAGTTATTAATGGTGGAGAAGAAATACCTCAATGGTTTCTATCGAGTCTCGACGCAGGAAGAGATATTGTAACCGTGAAAGAAAGAGAAATCAAATATGTATAGTATAGGGATAAAACAATCTATCGAAAAATGACGTGTCTCTTTGTCTTTTAAAACAACCTCTATGTTTTGCAGTCCCGTAGCGACCAGGTCCATATGATCAAATTTCTGGGTGTTAATTTAACACCTGGTGGTGTAAAAATGTGGTGTATCCCTAGCAGTGTCGGATTTGTCCAAGTCTGTTTCCTCTTCAATTAAAATTTATTAAAAAGAAAATCTTAAGCTACTACTATCAAAAGGCAAAGAAAAAGATTAAATCTCCACTCACCTAGATATATAAACTGTCGATGAAATGATTTAGCAGTGCAAGAGTATTTTTTTGGGGATCCAATTATGCACACCCCAAAATATTTCTCAACACTTGGTTGAGAAAACTACACTTCTTATAATCCTTGTCGTCATCTTTTGTATCTCAAAATTCGTGCACTGATATAAGAATGAATTTAATGCAAATTCATGGGTGCAAAATTTTGCATTTTGTACTATTGAAAAATGCAACTCTTATTATAGAACATTGTAGTGGCACGATCAATATATTTTCCTATAAGTCCCACTCCCACAAGGATCGATTTTGTGCTAAATTTTTATATCGAACATCTTGTTGCATGTGAATGGATTATA
>JAJJMA010020168.1:0-14904 GCA_023529015.1 Papaver nudicaule | reverse complement strand
TATCTGAACAAAAACAAGTTTCATTTCAGCAGGCAGTTCATTCTGGTAATGGCCTGATTTGTGACACAATTAACACGCTTTATATCCTCTGGGCGCAGCAGGGTTTTTGATTCAAGACCTAATTCAAGATTCCTAGGGACGACCGGGGTCTCGGCTTTCACCGGGACTTAAAACTACACGTGCAGCCACCGATTCTGGAATATCCCAATCATCTCCACACATGACGGGGGATATACCAGTTGCATACATGGATCTCCACCTTGAAGTTCGGTAGTAATCACCACAGAATTGATCCCACCCAAAGCCAAAGGTATCACATACTGCTATGATATGACCACACGGCAAATGCTCATATTTAAACACTCCGCAACTGCAAGACGGTACATTCAGATTGACTAAGTATATATCCTGGGTACACATCTCTGTCACTTCATATTCATCCTCAGATCTTGTTCTGTAGGTTTTAAACTTTCTAGCCAACTTCTTGCGTGACTCCATAGTGTTCCAGGCGTTAGCACTCAAATCCTCTTGCCAACCATTAGCTTGTTGTCCACGTTCGGCGAACAATATCATGAGATATCTCCGAATATAGTCTACTAAATGGCAAATGGCAAGACCTTTGACCTTCAACATACTCGCATTCCAACTATCGTAGATATTCGTAGTCATGAGAGTATAACGGGCATGTTTAGCCTTCACCCTAGCCCACTTGTTCACTCCGATACCCCGCACTTCCGCTACAGCCCCCTTGCTGAGTGTCTCAAGGTCCTTCATAGCCGTGTTGTGCTCAGATACAGTGTAAGCTTGGGCAGCTTGCATAAATGTCCAACCCACCGCAGCATTGAATTTCTTTTCGATTTTTGCTGCATTGTGAAACATTAAAATTTACACACGAAGTAATTAATATGCCGTGCCATGTAATATTTAAACTAAATTGGCACCTTAAATTACTTATACATGAATCTACAGCTGCGATTTCTAAAAGGGTGTTTAAAACAACTGGAATTGACTAACTAATTTAAAACAAAAACATACATTAGTAATGCGATAGGACAATAGATATTCATGCCTAAACGCATCCGGTAAATTTTTCAGAGACAATTAATGCATACCAAAAGCTGGAATCCTTGGAATAACATGCAGTATAAAGTGGTGTCTTTGTTAAATACCTCGAATATGGTAGGCGCAATAAAGATGAGTAGCAGCAGGAAACACCTTTACAACTGCTTGTCGGATCCTTTTCGATCTGTCTGAAACAATAACAAGATCCTTTTGCTTTGAAAACTCACTCCCAAATATACCGGATAACTTTTCCATGAACCAACCACATGCCTTGTCATTTTCCGAATCAACAACGGCAAACGCAATAGGGTATATATTTTCGTTGGCATCATACCCTATGGCAGACCACAGTACTCCTTTGTGTTCGCCGGTAAGTTGCGTACTATCAACAGCGAATGCCGGTCTTGACCATTTTCTGAATCCTTGTATGCATACTCCAAGAGCCATAAAATAGTACTGAAAACGATGCTCTTCATCGGTTTCAATTGCTGTAATAGTTCCGGAGTTATGTTTCTGAAGCATGTAACTATAATCCACTAGGAACCGGTAATACTCATCGGGGGAACCTCTAATCTGCTCAATCCCGCGCTTACAACCACCGCGTACCTGCCTGTGAGGGATACTCACACCATAATTCGTTCGAAGGTCCTCTTCTAGTTCTGTGGGTATATATCGAAGATCCATCTTGGAATATTTTTTCTTGAAAAGCTTGTCAAGGGCACGACTGGCTGACTTTAATTTTATGACGATGTTGGCACGATCACATGTGTGAGGTGCTCTGATTCTACTGATTTCAAACCAGGGAAGAGCACCCATCTTGACTGCCCTCAGATTCCACATGCATGACCGTTCTTTGCATTTGACTGCAAGAACTCTACTACCGGAATGCTGGTACTTGAAATTAAGTTTATATATAATTTTGGCAATGTCCAAGATAAGTTTTAATAAATTTCTGTTCTTGAATGTGTTACCAACAACAAGATCATCGTACTTCATATTCTTTTCTGGCTGGGGTGGGGAACTTTCACGTTCTGGGTCTGGAGTCGACAAAGCATCGCGAAGGCCACCGAGAACAATGTGAGTGATAGTGTAATCAATGGACAAAAGTGATTCCACAGGAACAACAAAGCAATTAGAGGGACAAAATCACATACCTATGCCACTCGTCGAAGTTATGGGAGAGCGATGATTCAAGTGTGCTTCTGTAGTTGCCACTGTAAAAAATCTGGTAGGTACAGGTACTTTCGCAGCGTAAATCCCCATTGCTTCCTCATCGGTGATTAAAAACCGGATCCATTCGTTGGTGTCTGGAACCGGCATAAGACCGTAGACATTAAACGAGGGTCCGTCCAAGAAACCATCTAGACGCGCCGCCCTGATCTTTAAATCCGCTAGAGTGTAGTCACAGGGTAAAGTCACAGGTTGTAGTATCCCCCCACAGTCGTACTTGTCACCTCCAGAAATCCGATCAGCCCAGTTACCATTGTAGTGAATCAAAACCGGAATGGTCTTCTTTGGCATTTTGGGAGGAAGTATTATCACCTGTGGCTCAAGCCCCTTCAAAATCTGAATAGCGTGGTTGCCTTGTTGTCAATCGCATTGGATTTTAAGGCCAGCCACTTAGCAATTTTATTTACACAGACTAAAAACCTAGAACTATACTATATATGCTACATAAACCAATTGAGCAACTCACGGTCAATAAGTAGTCAACTTTTACTAATGAAAAACAAAGCTCCGAAAGTGAGATTATTTACATATCTTCATATGCTGGTTTTACCTTGACGTAGCGTTGCCAGTTCTAGTGTAAGCTTTGGACTAGAAGCAGAAACAAGATGTTCTGGGCTGCACAAAAGCATAACATTTAGTAATCAGCAAATTTATCGGACCACAAGAAACCAATTAACCATGACGAACCACACAAACCTGAGTAATGCAATCAATTGCGTGAGTTGGGACCTTTGCTACGGATGGTTCTGGTAGGCATTTGCTCAATAAGGGAAGGAGTGAGCTCAAAAATAGAATCCAGTCTCCTCAACAACTGACCCAATTCATTAGCAGTTTCCTGTGGCACGAGAACCTTTTTATCAAACTATTAGGACATTCTACAGCTCAAGAATCCTAAATCATTGGAAATTTAAAAACTCCACAAAAAATTTCCAATGAAATTTAACATCCCAAAACAAGTATAAACAACATCATACAGCTACCAAATCATTGAATTTGAAAAAATAAAAAAATAAAAAAACAATAACCAGATGAAACCCTAAACCAAAACAAAAAATCAAAGATATCCAAAAATAGAAAATTTCAATGTAAATTTACTTCCACCGAATAAACTTCACTTCAAATTGGAAATGTATATACCCACCTAATTTGTTTATAAAAAAAAAAACTAATTTCTGAAGTTAAACCTAATTGACAGATTTCTACAAAAATAAAATAAATCTCACCTTATAAACCGCAGATTTGATGGTATCGGCGGTGGTATACTAAAGATCTGCAGATCAAAACTCACACAGCATCAATGAGAACCAAAGCCCGACGAAGTATCACCATCATCTGTTGTATGAAATGGTGAGAATGGTGAGCAGATGTGAGGAGTTATAAGCACAAATGAAGGAGATGTAACAGAGGTGTAACTATATTATAAACAAGTGCAAATATTTGTGCACCCTTATTTCACAATGTCCAGGCATTCGAATTCTGGTGTCCAGTGGACACTCAGATTTTGGTTTTCATCTTATTTACGAAAATACCGGATGTCCAGACAATATTTCCTGGTGTCCTCTGGACACTCAAATATAAATAATATTAAAAAATTAATAAAATAATATTAAACACTTTAGTGTCCAGCCATTTACCGTAATAGTCATATGTTTTAAAGGGTATTTAAGTAAAAAAACCGTACGGAATCCAGTATAGGTCATTATGAATAATTTCCGTCTAAAAACGGGCGTTCCTATGGTTACACGTCCACTATAGGTTATTGACCCATGTTTACTTATGCCTAAACTAGGAAATTCTAGGTATGTCTAGAATGTTCTTTGTAGACAAGTATTAGGAAACCCTTTACTTGTAGGGTAAGTATGTAACCTATATAAATAGAGCCCTTGGGAGAACCTATGAGATATACCAGAAGCTCTTCTTCTCTCTTGGGTTTTATATATTCTCTCTGTACGATAATATATAAAATCACTTATTCCTTCCCGAGGATTCAACCTCGTTAAATTCTTGTCTTCTTGATTGTGTGCGTTTGTGTTCTTGGCATATTAAGATTATCTTTGTAGTTGTTGGTTAAACGCTTACGCGGGTTTTAGCGCAACAAGTCAGACGATTGAGATTCTTGCATTCAAACAATGATTTCAACCCCCCAAAAAAGAATCACTCCATATGTTGTGCACAGAGATAGAGAATGGGGTTTAGTTTGTATCTAGAATTCAAATTAGGCAAACCATGGAATCAATGGGTTGATTAGTTTGGATTCTCAAACCTGACTGACCCTGGTGAGGAAACCACAGGCGGCTATGTTCTTGGATGAGCATTATTTATAGCTAGCATAAGGCCTAATTCACACTTGCAATATCCGAAATGCCCATTATTATCTGGCTAATGATCTATACCAGTACCAAGGTAGGCAACATAAGAGGTTATCTTATGTTAATTCATGGAGAAATGTTAGCTTTACATCAAGCTCTGCAGTGGTTATCTTCTTCTCATCTGTCTAATGTTCTCATCAACTCTGATTGTAAAAAACTTGTTGACGCGTTGCATGGGTCTGTTAATAGTGTGTCATGGATTGATAGGTCGTTGTTGTTAGAATGTTGTAATCTGTTACATAGTCTGTCTCGTGTTTCCGTTCAGTATGTTAGTTGAGTCCATAATAAGGCAGCTGATACTATTGCCAAGTTAGCAAGGTCTTACGTCTCTAGTGTGCAATGGTGGCATAATCCACCTGCAGTTATACAGTCTTTGTTTCAGAGGTCCCTGTAACTTCCTTAAGCTTCAATGAAACTGTGGTTTTCAAAAAAAAAAAGGTAGGCAACATAAACATCAACAAGTACCAGTGGTCTAGTGGTAGAATAGTACCCTGCCACGGTACAGACCCTGGTTCGATTCCCGGCTGGTACATCCCTTTTTTGTTCCCTTTTTTTCTGTGTTAGATTAACCGTACCCAAAGTGAAGCACAATTTGGTAAAAAAATGAGGTCGCAGCAAGTCATAACTAAGAACACTGCTAAACTCTTACAACTCATGCATATCACATTCTGCATTGTGACTCATTCTTCTCCGTAGTCATATCCGTAATTGGCAACGCTGTGCACTTTTTTTTATCCGTAAAGCAAAACAACTGAAACTTAAGTACTTAACAACAAGAATTCTACTCCTACAAAAGTTTACACAAAGATATCATCCAACGGCAGGCAAACTGACACAAGTTCAAATGAAGCACAGGGCTACAAGTCAGGATTGACTTTACAACCTCTTACCTCACCACTTGCAACAAAAAACAAAAGCAATTACAAACTAAAAGAAAATTTACAGAAGTTGAGCACTGAAAAGGCCTTGCATGAACCTGGGCAGCTTCGACACACTGATTTAAAGACCCACTATTGGGTAGACATTAGTTTCGAATCAGACACTTGTTTCTCGAGAGCTACTATGCGGGCAAGCATGTCCTCTCTTTTAAGAGCATTGATAAGAGCACTATTCACTTCCCTCACTGTATTGACTTGAGCTTGAAGGATGGACTTCTCCGCTTCTATGGCTTCATTCTCTTTCTTGATCCTCTTCTTTTCCTCTTCAAGAGATGAAATCTTTGCTTCCAAGTTGGATACTTTTGCTTCAAGATCTTTTTTGTCTGCCAATATGTGTTGAGCAATACCAGGCAGCTTCCAAAAAGGTGAACTTGGTTCCTCTCGAGACCATGTACCTATGTTTTTGGCAGTATCCCATTTGATCACCAAACCTCGGGAGTTAATGAAATGACGAACATCCCCAGAAGAAGGAAATGAAGTTGAGTGCTTGAAAGCGTAGAAATCGCCATCGTAATTATTGCCCAGAGACAGATGTTTCTGGAAACTTAACTGTTCTTTCTCTTTTAAGATCACTTGGCATAACAGGGTTGAGACCGAATTCTTTCGTAACCTTATATACGTAGAACCCACGATAATATTCACCATAAATAAACAACTGAGGATCTTTATACCAAGACATGGTTATTCACTAATATGTTAATGGAAATGTTGGAAATTACTCCGGAGATGTACGAGCATAATACTTCATTAACGCTACTCGCACAAAGCTCCTGGAGGAAGCAAGACTAACACTCAAAGTTCTCTCAAAGTTCTTACTCTATTAATCTTTCTTGCTTATCTTGCTTACTTACAAATGTGTATATGCCTGCCTATTTATAGGCTTGCTTGACCGATTGACTAGAATATTCTAGACTTCTCTACACTATTCACTGTTCTCTCTTATTACAACCGACTCTCACACCTTGTTCACATTATACAGTGAACTAAATTATTCTAGGCTGTTCTTTCTTGGCGGACTAAATATCCATTTCACATTACAAGTTCACACTCCAGAACTCTCTAGATACTTTAGCACTCTCTAGACTCTAATTGACCAATTACAAATTATTTCCAACACTCCCTCTTAATTTGTAATTGGGGCAAAAAATTCTATTTCCATTACCCATTTTTGTGTTCATTTGCCGCTTCACAACCGCTCGTGCAAAAGTTTCTTCGCGTTCGACGATTCGTAACGTCGCTATCCTCTCATCTTAGATGTTCTTTAGTTGTCTCCAAAGCTTTTCTCCATCTTTAGTCTTCTTTAGTTCTAGCTAGCTTAGTAGATTGCTAGCTCCATTTTTTTCTCCCAGTGGATACCAGTCCACCAACTTAAATGAACTCATTTCGCAGAGTATTGCCATCTTTGTTGTGGATGCTGCCGTCCAACCTTTAGTTTATCTTCCTAGCCAGTACGAAGCTTGATCATAGCTCGATTCAGAGGCTCCGCCTTTAGATGTTTAGCTCCTTCTCTTTGCATCACGAGTAGAATTTAGTGTTCCCGTGACAAAACATTTCTTTCTTCCTGGCATGTACGAAGCTTGATCATATTTGATTCAGAGGCTTCGCCTTTAGTTGTTTAGCTCCTTCTCTCGCATCTTCTTAGCTTATTCGCTTGTTCTTGTTCTTCTTTCTCCTTGATTCATCGCGGAAACGTTACGCCCATTTAGATCGAACAAGCTCTGATACCATGATAGATTTTTGGATAACACTACGGAGATATACAAGCATAGTATCGCCATTAGGGGCGTTTCTCGTATAAAGCTCCTAGAACTCTAGTAGATGAAGCAAGACTACTGCTCTCAAATATTCAAAGTTTATTACTCAATTCTTGCTTGAATTAATTACAATTACTTGGTTGAGTTCTTGCTTGATTACAATCAATGATACAACTGCCTATTTATAGGCTTGCTTGACCGATTGACTAGAATATTCTAGACTTCTCTACACTATCCACTGTTCTCTCTTATTACAACACCTTGTTCACATTATACAGTGAACTAAATTATTCTAGGCTGTTCTTTCTTGGCCGACTAAATATCCATTTCACATTACAAGTTCACACTCCAGAACTCTCTAGATACTTTAGCACTCTCTAGACTCTAATTGACCAATTACAAATTATTTCCAACAGGAAAGAACCTAATAATTAAGATAAACACTATCGTACGTATAGAATTGATGAGAAAACGAAGCAAAGGTAGTATCACGATTTGTCGATTTGTATGCCTACCTGGTGTTACAGAAGCAGCAGCAGATCTGTGGTAGTACCGTTCTCCTTTAGAAGAATAAACTTGAACTGTTTTGACTGTCGAGGATTTAGAAGAATAAAACATGACATGCAGCCAAGACAGATGGCTAGTTTCACATGGCATGTAATCCACGTGCTTTTCAGAAGTTGCCAATTGGCATTCTTGCACGAATATAGATACATACTGTGCTCAATTGGACCGAGCAGAGGGGTGATCAATTCATGACACCTGGCTTTTCATCATTTTTTCCGTCGTCCTGGAAAATGCACCACTCTTTGGCGGTCTTGCTTGGCAAACAGACAGACATAGGCATTCATGGATTCCTTTTTTCGCATATGATGGTCTTCTCTACTGTGGAGGGGCAAACACACCGCTATGGAAAATGAAGTAAACGATTTAATTTAGCATAGGCCAACCAAAACACACAATCTCACATGAAATTTACAAATGAAGTACAAAAGTTACAGAGGTTACTTAATGAAGAGAAAAGAAGGCGAAAGTGGATCGATGGCTATCAAGCGTGATATGTCGAAGGCTTTCGACAGATTGGAATGGAATTTTCTCCTCAAAGTTTTATACAGTTTCGGCTGTGCAGATGAATGGTGTCAGCTAATAGAACAATGCATTTCAACTACATCCCTTTCAGTTCTATTGAACGACTCTCCATGTGATGAATTCAAACCAAGTAGAGGCATACGTTAAGGCGACCCACTCTCCTCCTACATGTTCATACTGGCAATGGAGTATCTTTCCAGAACTCTCATGGAAGCGCATCACCTAAAAACTATTAAAGGGATCGATCTCTCCAGCTAGAGGTGCCCCAGCTGTGAATCACCTGCTGTTTGCAGATGATTTACTTATTTTCACTCAAGCAAATGAATTCTATTCAAGAATTACTCAAGGTGATGAAGAATTTCAGCACACTTTCCGGTCAGGTCATCAACATGGAAAAATCAGCCGTCTACTTCAGCAATAACATGTGTAAAGAGAGATCTCTACTACTCATTGGAAAATCTAAGCAAGATGCTTTTAAAGATATACAACATGCTTTTTATCCTAAACATAATCATATATCACTAATTTTCCCTCCAAAATTTGCTAATCAAATTGAGTTAACAACTAATCATATCATTAATCTATACTAATCAAGGGTTGTTTTGTAGTTAAAAAAATATATTTTATATGGGATGACCTTTTTACTTCATTGTCACCCTATTTTGGATTAGCGCTCGCCCTTATTAAAAAAGGCCTCGCCTTCAAAATAGCCAGGTAAAATTAGATTAGTGGAAAGCAATTTTGTAATCTCACGATTTTTTAAGGTAGCTTAAATTTTTCATGTTATTTTATCTCATGCCGGAAGGTCCAGTAATTTAGTGGGATGTCCAAAAACAGAAAACATTTTTGATATCTCATGCCGGAAGGTCCAGTAATTTAGTGGGACGTCCAAAAACAGAAAACATTTTTGATATCTCATGCCGGAAGGTCCAGTAATTTAGTGGGATGTCCAAAAACAGAGCATTTTTGAACGAGCGACACGAGTTTAAACATAAACTAGCAGGGAAAGGATCATTGGATCAGAAAATCTGACGATGGTGGTGGTGTTTGAGGTTTCTACTCCAAAGATCATTCTAAGAGCAAAATACTCCCAAAAACCACTACCACCCTTCTAATTCAAGTTTATCGTGCTGTCCGTTAAAAAAAAATCCCAGAAACACGGTTCCTGCTAAGGAAGAAGTGAAAGCAAAAATGGAACGCCAAGATAACAATGAGGGGACAAGGAACCTGAAAAGAAATGAATGTCTCAAGATTGGTGTCAAAAGTTTGCTACGCGTCAAGCAAGAGATCAGCTCAGCAGGGTTGCTTTGATTTGCTACGATAGGCAACCCATGTGGGCGTCTCCCTTGATTAGTTTCGTAGTACTATTACCGTGTCGAGCACGTACGTGCTCAGAAAGAACATTTTTCTCTTAAGAGTCAGTGATGTGATGCACATAGATTTAGGTGCATGCCCCATCACTCGTGTCAACTTGTTATAATGTCCAACTCCCAACCGATGTGAATGCTACAATTGCTTTGAACTATCTAACGAATTTCGTGCAACATCTAAAACTGTGTACATGTTGGTAAATACCTCTATTCCACACATCTATTGTTATGTCCTTTATCAATAAGGCAACATTTGCAATCATCAAGCACCAGTGGTCTAGTGGTAGAATAGTACCCTGCCACGGTACAGACGCGGGTTCGATTCCCGGCTGGTGCACTGCTTTGTTTTTCCTTTTTCGTTTTTTCTTTTATTTTTGTGTCTGCATTTTGCAATATAAAAGATTTAGTTGGTAAAGACAAATTGCTTGGAGTTTCAACCATGTAAGTAAGAACTCCTTAACACCTAAATTACGAAACCAAGGACAATTAGGAAGAAACTAAGTTTAAATTTTGCAAATACAAGTGCAAACTGATTAGTAAGTGCTCATGAAACGCATCCTGAGCTTAGGAAAAGAAAAGGTTTTAATCGGAAAGCTTACAACACATCTATCTTACAAAAGACAGTGGTGTTTTCCCTATCTAACGGCCTTGAATTGGCTTTTTTAAGCAATCAACGGTTCACCTTGCTTTCAAAGTGCAGAAAAGGGTAGGATACAAATCGTGGTTGAGAATGCTTCCTGCGTTTATTCTTTGATCCAACGTCCCAAATTTGGTTCTCCTTGGGCTAATCAATTCTCATTCAATTCCGCTCTAATTGTTACTGTATTCCGTTACATCCAAATAAAAATCCCAATCAATGCCCCCTTTACTCTCCTTCAACACAACACGAAGGAAAAAAAAAGGAATTTAAGCCCCTATACTGGAGTTAATCCCCTAATTGTCACATCTGTTTCATATTCCTGGCAATCAATTGAATTGAAGCATTTCTTCTTCATGCTCTGATATCTTCTCCTTCTTCAAATAGTGTTAGGGTATAGATCGATCCATTTTATCCCAGGTATGACTTTTCTCTCATTTGGGTTTTATGAAATTAGGTCTCAGTCATTTTTTTACTCATTTGAATTACCTGAAATTAGGGTTATTATTTCTTTCTCCCAATTTTCATTCTTGATTCTTCACTAAATCAGTAAGATTAGATAGCTTGATCAAACATTCCTCATATTTTATTGTTTATTGTTGCTTCATAATTTCTCCGGGGTTGTTTCTCATGCATTAAAACATGTTACATTGGGCAAGCAGCATACCTCTCATGACACTTTTTACAAGTCAATTCCAAGTAAGTCAATCTAAACTGCAATACTCACAGTCATAGAGGTTTTCATGGAATTCTTACTCCAGCCATCCCGATGAGCTTAGGTATTCTAAATTCAGTTAGATATTTGACTGGGTAATTAAGTTGCTTATGCATATCTGTGTAGTGTAACTGAAAATAATGAAATTGTACGCATTACAGTGCTTTCTGCAGTTGATGGCATCAAGCAGTTGGCGACATCTCTTAATGAAGGTAGATTGCGAATCAAGTACGTATGTAACTTAAGACTGAACTGCAGCGTACTGCGCTGTACTGGACCCAAACCATGAATTAATCTACTACTCCATTAGTAAATTATTACTCTATATGAAAAGATTGAATTGAACCTTATAATTTAAATGCATTTTGTCTTGACTATTCTTATTTTGTTTGGCTAATTAGATGTTGTCATTGGAATTTTCGTAGTAATCTTGATCCTTCTCTTTAGCCAAATTTTCGGTGCTCACAGCTATTAAAGGTTTCAAGCCTCTTAGGCCATTCCTCAGGATAAGTTTCTGGAACATGCCTGTGGAAATGATATTTCACAAATTATTGACGTCTTGCCTCCAAAATCTACAAATTACTTTACAAAATGCAGTAATCTTGATCTTTCTCTTCTATGCTCAGCGGTTCGGCATAGACAATGTGGCAGCACACTTGCTCCCCTCATCCTTCTATGGTTTACTTTCATTGGTGGCATTGGTCTCTAGGATGATGTGACTGTTTTACGTGCTTTTAATCCAATGTACATAATTCGTTACTTTCAACGAAATGGCAAGAGAGCATGGGTATTTCTTGGCGGGGTTGTGTTGTGCATTACAGGTAAGTAAAGTTTATTCTTTTCATTAAATAAGATACATAGCCTTAACATCTGATTTGCTAAGTCCGAGTATGATATCAAACAGGGACTGTTGTGCTGAAGCTATGTTTGTTGATCTTGGACATTTCTCTGTTCGAGCGTTTTATGTATGTCTTGGAAATTTGTGTCATTTTAATCAGGGGGGACAAATCTAAGATGACAATTGTTAGTATTATAAAAAGACAATGATCTAAAATTCACTTTTCTTTACAATGGAGTTGCATATTAGTTTTTCTTGGGTTGTTTTTCCCTTAGTTACCAGATTCGCTCAAGGTCATCACGAATTTCAGTAAAATTCGCGAATTTGCGCTCCTCACTCAAATTCGTGATGGGAGCGCGCTCCAAACTCGCGAGATTCGCGCTCCTAACTTGGGAGGAGAGGTGCCATTAATACCCACCCCAAAATCAATATAAACTGCAACTTCCAAGTCTTTTTTCTAAGTAAATGCTTCTTGAAAGTTGAAAACAGAATTTGACTTTATTCTTACCACTCAAAAGACAGTAATTTAACTCTATAAAACCCTCCCTCTTCAATACCTAATCAATATAAACTGCAACTTCCAAGTAATTTTTCTAAGTAAATGCTTCTTGAAAGTTGAAAACAGAACTTGACTTTATTCTTATCACTCAAAAGACAGTAATTTAACTCTATAAAAAAAATCTATATTCTCTTCTTTATTATGCATTCAGTAGCATAATTGATATATTTATGTAACTTGATTTTTACGCTCCCGACTCGCTTTTCGAATTTCATTTTTGAAAATTTTGCGAATCTCGCTCCCGATCTCGCTCCTTCTCCCGACCTCGCTCCCGCTACTGGTAACTAAGGTTTTTCCTGCACTATCTACCTGTTACATTGAGCAAGCAACATATCTCTCCAAATTCCCGGGCGACGTTCATGATACTAATTACAAGTCAATTCGAATTAAGTCAAGATGAACGTTATGTCCAATAATCGCTAATTGAGAGAAAACAAAACTCAAGTCTTAGGTTATATAAAATGAATGACAAAGTCTGGTGCAGTCACCTCCTCTGCCGCATACCCCAGTAACCAATTGTTATGCTCATTATCATTTTATTTGATTGGCTTTGTGTGTGTGTTTTCTCCTTTTGTTTCTTTATTTTACTTTTATTCGATTAGTTTTACATCCTCCATGACCATGTGTTGTTCTAATGATTTTTTATTCAATATGGTATCGTAGATCTGTTGCAGCGCTCCAAATAAATTGAGGGATCAAAACCAAGCCAGATTCGAGATAGGCTCTCCTGTAAGAGATATGATATTGACTTACACGACACCCATGAGGTTACAAGTTTGGATCCATTGCTGCTCGGCCAAAATGTTAGGAACATACATATACTGGGTAAATATTCCGTTCTTCCCTATTCTTAGTTATGGAATGCATTTAAAAGTTAATTAAGTGTAGGTTGATGAATTGAATGGATAAGGTATTTCCTAAGAATTTTATCTTCAAATTTGCAAGAAGAGTTCTTTTGGTCAGTGACCTTTCAACTTGGCCGTTGCAGCCTGCTGAATATGAACAACGACCCCAAACGGAAGACAGTGGAGAAGCCTATTGCTACCCATTTATTGAAATTTCCCCGATAACAATTTTATTACTCACATTGCCTTTGAATCTCCTCCTGTAAATTTGGTACAATAAGCTGTGTTATATATACACTGTATGCTGGCTTAGACTACCCATACCTTATATGGGTTAACTGATCACCAACATAGTTACCATTTCTTTTTAATAATTATCTAAAATTGAATCGTCGTATTCAGGTTTAAGAGCAGTATATCTAAAACTCAATTTTTTTTTTTTTTTTTTTGTGTTGATGTGCATTTAAATTAGTCATATTGTCTTTGGTTGTCTATCTAATATGTGCAGTGCTTGGTGTGGACCAATTTCAGTTTTAACAACTTTTAATTTTTTTCGTACTACGCATATCTTGGACTTTGGAGCATTTGTGGAACTGACCTCTTTCTTTGGACTTCGATAACTGATATTTGCGTTAAAAGGCGCCATATGGAATTCTGCTGTGGTACAAGTATTATTCTTAGTGGCAAGAACTGTTTTTTTCGTAACCTGTGATAACTGGTGTAGATGTAAGTCGGTTTGTCGAAAACTGTAGTTATTTTCTTCTTACCTTCCCTTTTTTTTTTCTTTCTTAGGCTATACCCAGCTCAAGTCGTGGAACTTTCGTCTCATTATTTCTTCGGAGCAAGATTTCAATGAGATGGCAAAAATGCAAGAAAATTATGTGGAGGTACCCACTCTCATCATTTGTTACTTGCGTACTATATATACTCATGTTCAGTGGATGGTCTGTAAGTTTAAATTGCACATATCTTATAAATTTGACGATGGAATGGGGATATCATGCTTCTTTTTTGTTTAAGAATGAAACGTATAGCAAAGTCAGAAACTTGAGACTAAATGTGAGATCAAATAGGAGCTTTATTAGATTTGTTGTGAAAAATATGACACGAAAGCATAAAGTGTATACTAAAAGATATCATATCTGCACCAGCACCAATTCGAGCAACGTGCAAAATTTTGGTGGAGGAAAAGTTGAAGGTTTGATACTAAATTTTGTTGATCATCAACTACGACAGCAAAGGACACTTCAACATCTTAGTTTCAGTTCTTCGTGCTTGGCTATTTGAATATTTTTTGCACCCGGAGTTAATCCTTCTTTATTTAATACGTTTCCATTCGCTTACTTTTAAGTATTCTTTACTTTCCATTGTTTTGAGTTGCAGAGATCCTAAAGACTAGGACAAGGTGATTCTTGCAAACGAGACAGGGCAGGTAATGCTTAAATTCAATATTTTCAAAATTTCGATGTATAAACCTATCATTTATTGTTTATCATAG
>JAJJMA010020162.1:2683-13078 GCA_023529015.1 Papaver nudicaule | reverse complement strand
ATACTATGACGTCGACGACTCCAGAAAGGGAAGAACGATGACTCATCTCGGTGAGCGACTCCGGGATTTCAGAAGGAAGTTGGCTGATAAATATATAGTTCCCTTTAGGGATACGGAGCCGTTGGAGAACCTGGCGAAAAGAGTTCCCAAAAAATACAAAGAAATAGTGGACAAAGAATCATGGGCCAAGTTCGTGGAATATCGACTGTCCGAGGAATTCAAGGTTAGATAACTACACATTGCTGTATTTTTATCGTCGTTTTATATTGTGTTATTTTTCTAGTCTAATATACTGATGAGGTCTTTTATCTGCACTGCAAGCCTAAATCTGAGAAGGCAAAAAAGTCCAAGTCGCACTCCAAGTTTCCACACCGGTTAGGACGAGGAGGATACATTTACCTGAGAGAAAAATTGGTAAGTCCACTGTCTAGATTTACACCACAAAACCGGGCATGTCAGACACTGGTCAATTTATTTTCGGTTTCATTTTCCATGCTAGTTGTGTCTCATATATGCATGCAACCTGCCTCTTTCATATCATAATACTCATACTATACACTGTATTCTACTGTTGACACAAAAAAAGAAGCTTTGGAAAATAATGTATGTTTTACTGTCGGTATCATTATCCGTGTTTTCGGGTACACCCTTACGTTTCTTTCAAGTACTAGATCAAAGACGAAGTTATTACCAGCGATACACATCCCGATCGCCATTATATGTGGATAAAGGCGCGCGAGGTAGGTGGAAAAATCCCAAAAGATGACTTTGAACTCGAGGAGGTAGCGGCCAAAATTGTAAGTAAAACAAAACTTCCAACTGCTCGTGTTTTTCACTAAAGTATACGCGCGATGTTTACACTTTTTTTTTAACACTCGGCACTGTGCATAGTCTGCGGCGCAAAAGAATGTCGAAGAGGGAGTTGAAAAGGTTGGTCCGAGAAAGGATATCCTGACAATTGCTTTGGGCGAAGAAAAAGGCACGCGTGTCAGAGGGATTGGCTCCGGAGTCACTAAAGGGAGATACTGGGGGGATTCCAAGCGACCAAGGAAATCCTCGAAAGAGAAGGATCAACTGAAGCTGCAGCTGAAAGAGAAGGATCAAGAAGTAGTGGTGATGAAAACAGTGATGCAGGAGGCAGCAGAAGCGTTTCTTTCCCAAGGAATTGCCTTACCCGAGTCTTTGTCTAATTTACTGAAAGATTCTAGAACAAAGGTAAGAGTATCTTCATTGACTAGACAGTGTTTTTATGAGACTGGATTTACTTTTTTATTAGATTGGCGCACAGTATCTAATGTTCGTCATCAATGTTCAACTTCGACACTTCAGGATACGACTCTATGTGTCCTGAACTCTTCCGAAGGAATTTCTGTAGAGAGCAATCCTCCCGGAGGATCTAATACTGGGGAGGTTTCAAATCCACTTCCTGACAAGACAGTGGCAGCTGGGAAATCTTTCAACGAGAGTTTGAAACGTACACACGAAAAGAAAAAAGGAGGAAGCTCAGAATCTGCTGGACCAAAGCAGGGAAATTTCGCTAAGTCCTCAGCGTCTCAATTGCCTACTCCATATACGGCGGAACCTAGAAACAAGCTAATAGGAGCAGTTAATACATGTTTCTTTTCCAATCCTTTAAAATCTATATTGTTTTGGTATTTTCTATTATGTTGTTCATATGCCATGCATACCTGCAGGGTACGCCGTGCAACCTATATTCTGAAGGAAATACAAGAATTGTTGCTAGAGGTGAGGCTTTCCTCACACAGGAAACTGAGCAAACTGTTCAGGATGGTGGGGGAATGGCGCAGAAGATTAATTGCTATTTAGTGCAGGTTAATGAAGTGTTAGATGATGAACTCAGTTTACCCATACCCGATAACGGTTGTGATAATCTGGGAGAAGCGAAGGGCGCTTTCATCGACTGGCCAAAAGCTCAAATAATCATCAGAACTAATGTTAGTTGCTTGCCTTGTTTGTCGTGGATTTCTATTTTTTATCTGTCTTCACATGACCAATGGATTCCAGTTAGGTTCGGGAATATATCTTGCAAGAATATTACATACTATGTATTACTGTATGGCTTGTTTGTCGTGGATTTCTTTTGTTATCTGTCTTCACATGACCAATGGATTCCAGTTAGGTTCGGGAGTATATCTTGCAAGAATATTACATACTATGTATTACTGTATTGATGCAGACAACTAAATCAAGATCTGAGAAGAAGAGAAAGAAATCTCAACCTGAGCAAAACATGAAGAGAAAGGAGTCTCAATATGGGCAGCACTGGGAGATGGTGAAGGCACATGAACAACGGCCGGGTTCTCAGATAACGGAGTCTCAACCAAGGAAAAACAAGGACAAACCAGAGGCACAGGATCAACAGTTGGGTTCTGGGAGAAAGGAGTCTCAATCTGGGAAGCACAATGAGTTAGTGAAGGCACATGAACAACGACCGGGTTCTCAGACAACGGAGTCTCAATCAATGAAACACAAGGACAAACCAGAGCCACGGGATCAACAGTTGGGTTCTGGGAGAAAGGAGTCTCAGTCTGGGCAGCACAAAGAGACAACAAAGGCACAGGATCAACTGTTGGTTTCTCAGGGAATAGAGTTAAAGAAAAACAAGGAGAAAGCAATGGTACAATATCAAAAATCGGGTTCTCAGACTAGTGAATCTCAATCCGCGAAATATATAGGGGTAAGTTTTTTTTTCTATATATACAGTCACTTGAGTATATTACTGTTGATGTTCATATGGCGTACATTTCTGCAGGGTATAAAATGCAATGTCCATTCAGGAGAGTCGGGTACTGGGGCAATCCTCGTTGCTAGAGGTAGAGCATTTAGAACAATGGGAAAAACTACATTACGTGCCAACGGTGACGAAGTTCCTTGCCACAATGTCGTCATTGAAGAAGTTTTAATGCCTACTTACGTTTTACCGGTGCGAAATGGAAGTATTGAAAATTTAGAGGATGCTCTTGGAAAAACCATTACTTGTCCAGTGAGGCATGTCTCTATGGATGTAAGTTGCTATGGAACATGATTTTTACGTAAATTAGTTTTTGTTATTTTAGAATCCTGAATGTTACGCTGCATATGCTGGTACAGATCAGCAGGAATGAGAAGCAATCATCCCATGTTAAAACGCCTGAAGAGTCGTCAGCCAAAGTTGTAACGGCAGTGAACGGTGGAGTTTCTGGGACGCAACTCATGTCTTCGACGGAGATAATACTGGAAGACTCGCAAGTAGTGGAGGAACCAAAAGCTAATCAACATGAAGTCAGTCAAACAGCAGGTAATAAACCGTCAAGGGAGAGAACACAACATAACACTATACCGAATTTGAAAGCGATTTCTAAGCCTAGGGCTCGCAGGGCATATCCAACTCCAGACGGCAAACCAAAGAATACGAGGAACGTCGCTAGGGCGCTATCACAAGCAACTGCTGAACAACATTTGGAGTCTCCATCCAAAAAACTAAAGAAATAATGTTTTTAGATGACAAATGCATGGTCTGTAATATTTTCTTTTGCAAACTCCTAGAGCCGAGTTAAACAAACAATAATTATTAATAAGATGAATTTCCAGATTATGAATATTCCTCTGGATGACCCGTCCGGGTCGGCTGCTGTCGGTAAATAACCATTCTTATCACCCGACCCGGGAGCTGGCAAAAAACCGTTTACCCAGCCACGTGGATGGTTACAGAGGTATCACATATATAAATAGCATTCTCTAGTTCTTTGCATCGGTTGGCATGTCAGTATCCTTGTAGTCTGGTGTGCGGGAGTTGGAGGTAGCTCCATAGGCGCTCCGAAGTATCTAATGTGTTTAGAGAAACACACTTCAGTGGTGGATTTGTGGAGTTGAAAGTGAAAACCAACTTCTAGCGATGCTTGGAGTTGCTTGAAATCTTCCAATGCTTGTCTGAAGAACCTTGATCAAATTATAACTTCTGTACTGAGTGAGACGACCTTCTGCATTAACACACTACGATGGACACGGATCAAGTGATTCAGGATAACACGACCAAGTTGAACTGTCAAACTCCGATGGACCGTTTGACAGCTCTTTCCCCCTAAAACTCTCGCATTTCACAAACCTCTATGATGGCTCCCTTTTGCGACTTTCAGCAACTACTTGGGCTTGCATGATTCTGGCCCAAAATGTTTGACATGTTCGCCTTCATGAGTATTGGGCCCTGTCTGTGTGTCTCTGCATTCCATATATCTTGCAGTTTTTTTTTTTTTTTTTTTGGTGTCTTGCGGTTACAAACCAAAAATTCAAAATTCCTATGGATCCTCCTAATTTGTTGCCAAAATTTAGTGAAAATTGTTAGAAATATTAGGGAAGTGTATATCAATATGCTGGGAAACAAATTCCCCAAATTTAATGGAGATAACCACCCAATATTCTCTCTAAATTATTTGCGGAAACTAACCATATTGGTTACACGAGATCTTGAAACTTTCTCGGAAGATCAAAATCACCCCAAATTTTAATCCAATTTTCTTTTTGGCGGTATGAAAATCAAACGAAAATTCTGAGAGCGGGATGATTCCCGCCCTGTTTTGGCTCCATTTTAAAGTTAAGTTTTACTTTATTCTCCATTCGGTTATTAAAACTGATATTAAAACTAGATTTATCTTTTTCTCAAACCATAAGTCTACTCCTAACTCGTTTTCTTCACAGGGATTCATCTCTTCTCTGGCTGGTTCTTATACTGGTATAATCTCTTTATCTCATTTTGTATTATGCATGCTGTTGCTTTTAATATCTTTTGAAGGAAAGAACCCGTTTTTTTTGCTGATAATCATAGGCTGTTTTCAATAAGGGTTGGTGTATCAAAATGATGTTCTAGGGTTAAGTGTCTAGAAAGGCAGGACCGATGGGAATAGGGCATATGGTATTGTTTCTGCAACCTATTCACGATTGAATACAAACGATGTTACTATATCTTTGTGTGTGTGTGTGTGTGTAAGTGTGTGTGTTTTTTAGTTTTCTTTTATGCAAATTTTTTTTGATAGATTAAACTGAAAAGGATATAATGTTCATCTCATTTGAAAGTTGTATTCTTCTTATTGTCTCAGTAACATTAGGCTTCATCTGACACATGTGCATCTCTGCTTCCAGATTTCCCATAATGCACTAAAAATCTTTAGACTCCATTCTTCAACATATATTGCCATAGAAGCTTTGTTTTTTTGATACCATATAATCAGATGTTAGTATTCAAGAGTTGTTTCACTTGTTTAGTCATGGATTGCTGTCAACCTGGGTTTACTTTTTATTCTTTTTTCTTGTTTCGCCGGTTAGTAAGTCCACTGTCTTATTATACACCGCTCTATATATCTGGCATCGTCAACCCTGGCTGGTCAATTGATCTTCGGGTTTATTTTCCATGCTAAGCCGTCTGCAAGTAATGGAGAGTTGTGTCTCATATATGCAGTCCCAATGGGTTTTGTACTCTTACCTAATAACTTGGGAACTTTAGTAGATTCGGGGGATAATTCTACGCAGATAAATTGCAAAATAACGATGGATAAATTTGTTGGTGTTTAACCTTAGTCTTAGTTTACTCGACATTTTCTCTTGTTACCGGGATGATCAAAGGGATGTAGGACCTTCATCCACATGGTCGCTCCTACGTATCGTTATCTGTATTTCCGTACATCCTTACATGTTTTTCATAATTACTAGATCAAAGCGAAACCATTTCAGGATCAAGAAGTTGGGGAAATGGAAGTAGCAGTGCAGGCAGGATTAATGGCTGGTATACTGACTGAAGTAATTACTTGCCTGAGGGCTGTGGTTACTGTACTGCATAATACTGCAAGTCTCCCATCCTTCTCACAAGGATCTCCAGCTCAGAGCAACAGTTCCGATCGATGCAATACTGGGGAGCGTTTAAATCCACATCTCGAGAGGACAATACCAGCAGGAAAATCATTCAAGAAAACTGGGGAACGTACACAAAAAAAGAAAACAGGAAGATCTTTTGTACCAGATCAGGGATTTGAGAGTGGCATATTTGGAAGAGTTAATATATGTTCTCTTTTCCAGTCATTTTAATCTTTTTTTGTTTTGGTATTTTCTCTTATGTTATTCATATGCCATGTATATCTGCAGGGTATACCATGCAGCCTTTATTCTGAAGAAAAGGAAAAAATTGTTGCTAGAGGTGTGGCTTATATCGAAAGGGAAACTGTGCAAACCGTTCAGGTTGGTGGGGGAAAAGAGCAGAAGATTGTTTGCAATTTAGTGCAGGTTGATGAAGTGTTAGAGGAGAAACTCAGTTTACCCATAGCCGATATGGGTTGTGATAATCTGGGAGAAGCGACTGGCGCTTTCGTCGACTGGCCAAAATCTCATATAATCTTCAGTACCAAGGTTAGTTGCTTGGCTCGTTTGTCGAGGGAAAATAATTTTATTTGTGTTTTCACTTGAGTCATGACTGATGGATTCCATTTTGTTTCCGGAATATATGTTGCATGAAATTTACTTACCACGTACTACTATATTGATGCAAAGGTATCTCAGAGAAAAGAATTTGAATCCGGGCAAATCAAGGAGATAAAAAGAGCAAATGTTCTACCAACTGGAAGGGGATCTCAGAGAAAGGAGTCTCAATCTGGGCAGCGCAAGGAGACAACAAATGCACAAGGTTCACAGTTGGAATCTCAGAGTACTGAATCTCAATCCGCGCCAAATATGGGGGTAAGTTTTTTTTTTTGTTTGTACAGTTACTTGAATAAATATTGTTGATGTTCCTATATATTGCACATATTTCCGCAGGGTGTAAAATGCAAGATCTGGTCAGGAGTGTCAGGTTCCAATCCAAATGTTGTTGCTCGAGGTAGAGCATTCAAATTACTGAGAAAAAAGGTGTTACCTGCAACAAATGAAGATGTTGATTGCCACAGAGTCCTCATTGATGAAGTATTAATGCCTACCTACCGTTTACCCGTACGGACTGGAAGTATTAAAATATTAGAGAAGGCACTTGGAAAGGCCATTGCTTGGCCAAGAGAGTGGGTCTCCTTGGATATGCCTGAGACGCAAACAGCTGAAGTTTCTCTGATGAGACCAGGAGCCGACAATATCTTGTCTTCGACGCAGGAATTACTGAATGAGTCACAGGATGTGGAGCAATCAAAAGCCTGTCGCGCCTGTCAACATGAAGACAGTCGTATAGCAGGTTTCAAACATCCAATGGAGATAACACAACAGAAGAAAAGGTCTCTTAGGGCTCGCAGGGTATATCAAACTCCTCCAGACGGCAAACCAAAGAATAGGAGGAACGTAGCAAGGATGCTATCACTACCGGAAGAACATCATTTGGAGTCTCCATCCAAAAAACTAAAGAACTAGTGTTTAAGATGATAAATGCATGGTCTGTAATATTTTCTTTTGCAAACTCCTAGAGCCGAGTTAAACAAACAAAAATTATTAATAATATGAATTTCCAGATTAATTTAATTGCATGAATATTCCCCTGGATGACCCGTCCGGGTCGGCTGGTATCGGTAAATAACCATTCTTATCACCCGACCCGGGACATGGCAAAAAAACCGTTTACCCAGCCACGTGGATGGTTACAGAGGTATCAATCTAAACGGCTAAAATTCCATCATCTCCCGCAGATCTAGCGACACGTGTATGGCTCCAGATCCGAAATATTTCCAGGAAATTAACGGCTCAGATAATACCACGTGGACGGTGCAAAATGCATCTTTTCTGACGGCTGAGAATGCTTGTATCTGGACGGCTGATGTTCCATCATCAGAGAACAGTTTATTGACATCGTACGGTGGAACCCTGCTTCGGATATTGCATTCGCGTGTCTGTTATCAATATGCAGCCGCGGTATTACTGACGCCAAGAGTCTGAAAGGTACAGAACAGACACTTGGGACTAATATGTTGCGTCGTTTATATGAATTTTACGACGGTCCAAATGGATACTAAGAGACTGAAAGGTATCGAATAGACACTTCGGACTAATATTTGCGTCTTTTATATGATGTTTTACGACGGTTCAAATTATCCTAAGAGTCTGAAAGTGTATAGAATAGACACTTGTAATTATATTTTGCGTGTCCATGAACGATTTTTACGACGGTTCGAATGGTACCAGGAGTCTGAAAGGTAAACAACGGACACTCAGAATGATATTTTCGCGTGTTTTAAATGACCTTTACGACGGTTCAAAATACTTCTGGAGTCTGAAAGGTATACAACAGACACTAAGAATGATATTATTGCGTGTTTTAGATGATCTTTACGACGGTTCAAAATACTTCTGGAGTCTGAAAGGTATACAACGGACACTCAGAATGATATTATTGCGTGTTTTAGATGATCTTTACGACGGTTTGAGTGATTACAAGTGTCTAATGAGACCCGTATTGCCACTAGAATTGGGAAAATTTTCCATCTCTGTGCGACGGGTGGTTGGGAAGGCCATGTCCGTTAATCCTTATACTGACACTCTTAAGCCAGAGTAGCGATAAGGGATATAAAACACGTCAACACTCGACACGCTCCGGCCATTTTTTTTGGAAGTGTCTGAATACATACGGACACTGTACAAAACCGTCTTAAATGATCATTTGTGTACTAGTGGAATTACCCCTAGCTCCAAGATCTGACACCCTTGCTCTGATACCAATTGTTGCGCTAAAACCCGCGGAAGCGTTTAACCAACAGCTACAAAAATAATCTTTATATGCCAAGAACACAAACGCACACAATCAAGAAGACAAGAATTTAACGAGGTTGAATCCTCGGGAAGGAATAAGTGATTTTATATATTATCGTACAGAGAGAATATATAAAACCCAAGAGAGAAGAAGAGCTTCTGGTATATCTCATAGGTTCTCCCAAGGGCTCTATTTATATAGGTTACATACTTACCCTACAAGTAAAGGGTTTCCTAATACTTGTCTACAAAGAACATTCTAGACATACATAGAATTTCCTAGTTTAGGCATAAGTAAACATCCTAGAATTATCTAGATGTTTCCACCAACTAAGTTTGCTTTCCAAACTTAAGTCCACCAACCCATATCCTACAGCATTTTATAAGTAGACTCACAAATGGTAAGCCCCAGATGCAATAACTTGTTGGTGATAGGCCACCAAAGAATGGTCAAAAACTGAAGACACCACTATATACACATTTGGTTAAATTTCATAGTTCCAGCTTCGTTCCAGAAGAAACTAGGGTTATCTTCTACTAATAAACTCGGTTGAGTGACCTGCATTATTATCCTTATTCAGTTGTTCTTGCTTTACGTTGTAGATATCCATAGAAAAGTCAGAAGCAGTAATAATCTCATTTCAGCAATTTTGTAACAAAGCAGTACTTATAAACTCAGAGCTGCAGCAATCCAAAATTTCAGGGCAAAGGTTTAGATAGAGTATCAAACACAGAGAAACTAGAAAGGAAAAAAAAAATGAAAAAAAAAAAAAATTAGACCATTTCTCGATTTGTGCGTGTCATCCTTGTGAGGGGGCCATGCTAATCTTTTCTGTATCGTACCAATTTTATCGGATGTCCCCGAAGGGACAAGCTTACACTGAACCTACCCGTATATGAACCAACGTCTGCTCTCTGAAAAAAGCGATGTGGGACTAAAACATTGCAAATCACAGGTTGTATGTTCACGGTTCAAATCCTGGAAGCTGCAAAATGCGTTTCTTTTGCTTAAATAATGGTCTACTGGTGTTAATGTTCAATTTGTTGGTGGTTACTCAATCACTCCTACAGAATACTGCAAAATGCATTTTACAAGAAAATGGAGTAAACCAGACGAAAATAGAGTAAACCAAATGAAAATAGATGAAATCAAATGAAAATGGTGGCGGCAGCGGTGACGACGATGGTCCTGCTGGTGGTGGTGGTGGTGGCGGCGGCATGGTGAAAACATGGAGGAGAGGTTATTTGGCCATTATAATTAACAATAATTTAACTAACCTAATTAAAATCACTAATACTAATCATATCTAAATATAAGGGTAATTCTAATTACGATCAAAATATCCCTATTTTGTCTCATTAGGAGAGTCTCCCTAATAATAGAACGGGGGGTCCCTAAAATAGCCATTATCTAAAATGCCTACGCATAATATTCCGCAGTAGCATTAAAAGGAGTTTCTATCCTGATCTGTCTTCTATGAACCGGTTTCACATAATTCCAATCCTCATTCAGAGCCGGTCCTGTGAAAAATTGGGTCCTTGTGCGAACTTTAAAAAAAAAGGCCCTAAGAAGAATCAAAACCAACTTCGAAGCAGCAATACACTTACACAAACAGATGGAGTTTCCACAAAGATCAGCTGGAAGAGATACAGTAAAAGATCCTTCACCCCTTGATTGACTGGTCATGAGCT
>JAJJMA010020157.1:0-22568 GCA_023529015.1 Papaver nudicaule | reverse complement strand
CATTCTCTTTACTGTATTACCCTTATCCTATTTCCAATGCTAGAGACAATAACTTAATGGTGATGATACCTATGTACTTAAATAGGGGTAATATATGGAAATATTCTTCTTGGTAGTTGAGTTCCGCCTATCTAATGGGACAACCAAAACTAAAACTCTGCTTTTATATTAGGGACGGAGGGAGTAGTTAGTAATGTAAGTGTTTGCATTACGTGAGTATTCATCCTGTCCAAAACAAAATTTATATAAGTATGCTTATAATTTTTTAAGATGGTAATGAAAGAAATATTTATAGGATTTACAAAAATGTCATTTTATTTAATATAAAGACGAACATTTCTTCTGAAACAAAGAAAAATATGGTTGTTACCTTGTGCGTACATCTTTTTTCCCTAAAATTCATCATTTAACTGTTCCAGATGGGTCTGGCGGAGAGTAAAAGGGATGGCCTTGTTGGCTGAATGTTATAGCCGGGCGAATCCCAGACGAAATTTTACTCAATCTAGTGTCAACGTCCATCGTGTATGACTCCAACGTGTTCTCCAAATGCATCGTCCCCATTTAAACATAACTTAATTGAAATTTATATGAATTCATATCTTTTAATATGTACACAACTATATAATGTATTTTATATATCTTTCGATATCAAAGATCCTAGACAAGTTTGTTATCGTATATATTTACAACATATGTGAAAAGAGTCATGAGTTGTTACACAAATTCTAAACCATTGTATAACAATTCTTATTGAAACCTTGTCCATAGTCTATCATGAAACTTAAAAATAAAATAATTACAATCAAGCTTTTATTCCTCAGCAATATTGAATGTACTTGTCTTAAATAATTTTCGACCAATGTAAATTATATGACTAATATTGTGGATATATGAGACGAATATACATACATACATATATATATACACACGGATATATATATGTATGTATGTATATATATCTTATAAACAAAAGGCATATTTTAGCATGTTTAACATGTCGTTTGTTCTTTCGTATTTTGTCACGTTTTTTGTCCGGCAAGGGCTTTGTAAAATGCGTAGTCACGTGTTTGATTTTGACAACATTTGTGTACCTATAACAACATTTTGATCTCAATTCGGTAATTGAATGTCATCGCTCGTGAACATCGAGTTGATTTTTGAAAACTACTTTAAAACAATGTTGCATGGTAATGCCTTCGTATACTCCATACTTCAATTTTTAAAGAGTTCTAAACAATGTTCTTGGTCGAGATTTCTGCTCCAAAACTTTTTGTAGTATTCTTGATAAGTGAAATTTCTGTATACGGCAGAAGATCCATTTTGGGTTGCAGGAATAATAGTGGCTTCATTAGATGGACACAAAAATGACGCCACTGATATCCTTTCTTTACCAGAGTTTACAACGGCTCGATGCCGTATGCTTTTATATCTCCCATTGCTTAGTGCCTACAATTAGCCATCGCATTTTATTTATCAGAGAAGAAAAAACAATTATATAGGGTCACTTATGAAGAGAAAGCCGATATGTTCAAATCTAGTTACCACTATATAGGGTTACTTATGCAGAGATAACCGATATGTTCAAATCTAGTTACCATTTGGAATCCGTCGAACCCCTTTGTTCGCGAGAAATAATAGGTAAATGTAACATCTACAACTAACTAATTTACTAGACATCCAATACAAATTTGTTTAAACGTTATTCTGGGACTATAAATAATAGGGTGATAAAAAAAACAAAAGATTAGTCATTATCCAAATATATTTTCACAGATGCCCAAATTATCTTTATTGATGTAAGTAATATCATATTTATGGTTGGAGTCATATTTTTGAGTTAGATGTTTGAGTTATACTTTATAGAAATTCGAAATTTGTTAGCAGAAAACCTCCAACTATTATGGACACCTTCAAAATCAACTAGGGTGTTTATGAACTAACCGATTCTGAAGTTGTGTTCCAGAAGCATTAAGAATCATCTAGGTAGTTTGGTAACCTAGCAGATTACATGTTATTTGCTTAAAAAAAGTAAAACCTATAAGAAAAATAAGGAGATTAAAAATGAGAAGATTAAAAAAAACTATTAATAAAACGAGAGATGAAGCTCGGTTATTGTGGTGGCAAATACGGGAGAGAACTTAACAAATTTATGCATGACAAAAAATAAATAGAAATGAGAATTTGATAAATATATCTTAGAGTTTGAGTGAAATTTAAACCCTTCAAAAAATTTACAAAGTGCCTAATTATCCCATTTTTTCCGATGATAAGATTTTAATGCAACGACTATTCTTTATCAACCACGCAAATGTCTATATAAGTTCCACAATAGAAATACCAGATGTTGCAAAAACCACGATTTGGTAATGGAAGAGATCGGTGATCCAAGTGGTAAATCAAATACTCTTGAATAAGTGCTAATTGGTATCAAGATTGTTAATTTTGTTGAGGGAGATATTAATGGGCAAATATCAAATAAACTGGGATACTAGAGTCATGCCTTGTAATGATAAATTGTTATCGAAGGGCTATCAATCCTTAATGATATCACTAAAAATATGGTAGATGTAAAATTAACTTTGTGAATAAGGATGGTAGTGAAGATTCAAGTATCTCGACGATTAAAATTGATTAGTTTTGAAGAAAAGGATCTATCATAAGTGAAGTGACATATAATTGAGAAATTTTATGAGAAAACAATTGACCGCAAAATCTTTGAAGAAATGTGAATTCGATGTGGAACCCAACTGCTCCAATTTGGTATAAGGCTATTTCCTTTTTCATATTTGGACTCTTTAAGGATTTAAAAAAAAAACTTATTCGGGGGTCTTTGGTTCATCTCTAGTTATCAATTAGCCACCTCAAAGAGAAAGCCCAAATTTCAGGCAATCAACAACAAGAATTGAAAAAACTATCGTGTAGGCGAGAGTTCTTAAACTTCTTCTATAATACTTTGATAAGGAAGTCCTTTATCTAATAGGACACGTTATAGGTCGAACAATCAAGATTCACCACTGAAGAAGTGGTTAGAGGCAAATACTCGTATTTGTTTCAAAATTGACACCTCAAAACTAATAATTCTTGTTATCGAATTAGGGAGTTTTAACCAAAATATTGAGTACGATGGAATTGAAAAATACTTAAGGTAGAAAACATTCTCATAAGCGGGTTCAGTGTTATAGTGAAGGTTTCAACTTCTCTAAATGCAACTGATAATTCTTCGATGGTTGCATGTATCAAAGATCGAAAGAAAAAAAAAATCACAAGGGCCCGAAGCTGATGCATTTGGTCAAAGGCAGAAGCTGAGTATGTAAACCATCATGGCTCTGCAAGAGGTTCTTAAGGGAAAAAAAATAAGTCACTATCAAACTATAATAAGTTCTAACGTGGAAGGCCAGGATCATTTACAAACAATTAGTTACCTAAAGGGTATTATGAATATGTCTAATATTAATGTAGTGGAAGGTCATAATGATCCGTTACAAAACCAAAATGTGTTATTCAATGTGCAAGAAATATTTAAGGGGGACATTATATTGAGGAAACGGAAGAGTCCATAAAGAATTAAATAAAGTTCCCACTGATAGAGATGGCTCGATTCTTGTATCAAAAAGGAATGAACTGAGAGTTGATGTGGGAACACAAAAGAGTGTACATGGCGAAGGTGCTTATATGGATAATGTTAGTAAACCTAGTGATAAAAAGCTGCCTAATTCAAAAGAAAATGGTGAACTTAATGCCACAACCGAACATATTCTCTCAAGATTGGAAAGAACTGTCAATCGAAACTTAGATGGTTATGTTAGAGTGTAGATCGGTTCAACCCGCTGGAGTGGTATATCAAGTCATTTTCAAGTTTAGTTGCCAAAACTCAATCATTTATTTAGTCTACAATATGATTCTCGGACTCTGATAGACCAGGTGTTTAGACGAAGACCATTTGAAGATTGAAGATTGAAGACCGGAGCTTACACACTTGATATTTATTATCCTCTCGTCAAAGGTTAACAAGGATATTCCTTGATTTCGTATATACCATTCTATCAATTTAATAGTCGATGATGTTGCATATATTGTTCTTCGTAAGAAGGAATGAAACATTGTTATTTGAGTCTTGACACAATGGTTTAATCCATGGTGTTTTAAATATTTGGAACTAAAAGTGGAAAAAAGTTTGTTTTAGAAACTAAACACCCAATAGAGTTCGCGCACCCTACGTGTACCTTCGTTCGAGTAGAAAAGTTCATGAACTCAACAAGGCAATAGAGTACGCGTACCCTGTTCAATTTCAGGTTTTCCTGAACTCAAATCCTGCCATATAGTTTGCGTACCCTACGCGTACTGTAGTTGTTGAAACCGAAACTTTATTTTTATGAAGTTTCCTATGGTTCGCGTACTTTACACGTACCATATACAGAGTTTCAAAACTCATGTCCAGTTTTGTCTTTCAAGTTCACGTACCTTACGCGAACCATGTGCATTGTCTACATGATCTACTTTCGGCACAACCTTTTTATGACTCAAGGTGAACATTTTCACAATCTTAGGCCACTTCGGCTATATGCGGTTTGAGAAGATTGGATTGGACTTTTGAGAGAGTTATGGACATCCTTGTTCGTGAACTTACTTGAGCCTACTCAAAGGTAGCTTAAACTTTAAGCCAGACCTCCCTTGATGATCAATATAATTAAATAGATGGCCTTCCGCAAAGATACAATTTGTATCCTCTACACATTATTGTATATCCTTGCACAAAGGCTGTTCGTCATCTCGGCACCTTTTATTAGGTTACAACTATTGTAAAGACTTCACTTCAGGATCGTGAAGCACAAGTTGGATTTCATCATCCTGATCCTTTATCTTGTGTCGATTCCATTGTACTAGAAAAATCAATCACAAAGGCCAAGATTTGACAGAACTAGATCTTGTATTAAGTTCATCACGCATTACGAGGTAAAGTCAGCTAGGCTAGATCAATAAGCCATAGTTGATCTGTGAACCTTGATTGAATAAATCTTAAAGAAATTTAACACTAGGCGTCCTGTTAGAGGCAGAGTAGCGCTATCCTTCACGAAAGACTGTGGAGCAACTCTTAGGATATAAAGGACGTTAGCTAAGGGAATCAAGTGCCTAGGATCTTGGGGGAATCAAGAGACGTAGGAGCATAACGATAGATAAATTTCTTAGAGGGTTTAATTCAATATTAACTATATTTCAGTCTGAAGACTGACAGTAAGCTAGTGTTTGTAGTGTCTTAATTAATACTGTGTGTGTTTAAACTGGACAAGGTCCCAGATTTTTTCGAATGGATTGTGATTTCCTCGGTAACAAAACTTCTAGTGACTTGCATTACTTTACCTTCCACATTATAGTGTCTCTGATTGATATAATTAAAGTATTGCAAAGTTAGTACGTTGATTGAACCTTCGAGTGAATACATCTTTTTGAGATTAGCAAAAACTTGTTCTCGTTGGAATTCGATTCTTGAACAAAGAACTCAACTCAGGTTATTACTTGAATATTGATTTGTGAGATCATTTAAGTAAAACAATCAAAACAGGTTCACGAATTCAAAAGTTGGTGGTATACTTGGTATCCCCTAATTGTCAGGTTTAAAACTTCGGAGTAATAAAAAGTAGGCATTGACTTGTATAATAGATCAAGGAACACAGACCAATTGATTCAGTTAATAAAAAGGTTCAGACACTTCAAACTCATCTTATTTCTTTGATACCTTAAGTAATTCACAATCCAGTGTTAGTGGATATCGTTGTAGTACTAAGAAATGTATTTCTACCAATCATATGGAATATGCAAGCTACATCAGCAATCCTGGAACTAGAAGCAAGATCAAAATGCAACAGAAGGATCAGGCTTAAACAAAATAATATTGGATATGTTATTCCCATAGTTGTAGAGACTTTGATACTAATAAAAAGCTCGAAAGATCTGTCAAAATTAGAGATGATCTTTTAACGAGGTAAGATTTGGAAGACACCTCCCAATAAATCTTCAAGGCTAAGATGGTTCAATGGATTATCTAACAACAACTTGGAAACCTCATAGGGTGTGCAAAGAATAGGTTCAAATCTGGTTTTGTCTCCCCTTCTTCTAATAGTTGTGTTAATACGAAAATCATGGTATGAAATTGTCGGGGGTGGGGGGTTATATCAGGACCTTTTTTTGAAGATTGCGAAATATTTAGTTAAAAGAGAAAACAAGCGAACTGATGGTGCGAATATATAAGAAAGGTAGACAAAATCCTTATCAACTTGATTTTTGGAGTATATTAATTCCAGAAAGACCTGGTAAAAGATCTTTCTTGCTTTAACTCATACCACATAGTTATTAATTATACTAGGTTTTTCTCATTTCACTCTTTTTAGAGTGTAAGCTATATGGAATGAATATGCTAGGTTTAGTGAGGCTGTTAGAAATAGTCGGAAGGATGATAGTAATTTTATTGCTTATGGTAAGTGTATTTCTAATGTGATTAGCTTTAAATAAGATGTTTAAATTTGGAATAAAACTAGTTTTGGTTACATTGAACATCATATTAATTGTTCTAGGCACAATTTGTTTTTAGCTCAAAATGATTTTGACGTAATTTTAAATATTGGAAATAAAATGTTTATCACATCTAGGATAATTTTTATGGTGGGGATGCAACACTAAGGCTAGTAGCATGTACTATCACATCTAGGATAATTTTTATGGCATATATCTTATATGTTTATGAAAGGGCGATAATATTAATGTCGGAAAGGGTAGTTGGGCGGGAGATTGCGCAATTAATAACATTGTTCTTCTGGAAAAACGTCATTGATAATAACTTTATAGTTAGTGATGTTATTGATCATTTAGAAACTCGTGGGACCTAACAAATATTTCCAACTCCGTGAGAGATGGTATGGTGCTAGAACGCATTTCCAAGTATCGGAAAGTTGATAATTAAAAGTGATTCAAGATATGTTATACAATTGTGAAGTTAAGAGGTGCAACCTACTTGGTACCTAGAAGCTATTCTCAAAGACATTGAGTTTTTGTGTCAAAAGTTTGAAATAACTTATTTTTTTCATAAAATTTAGAAAAACCATAGTGTTGCTGGAGTGCTGGCTAATTGTTCAAGGAAGAGTAGTCTATTAGGGGATTGGTTCACTGAATCGCCCCATGAAATTTGTGATAGTCCAAACTACTACCTAATGGGGAGGACATATTAAGCCCCAAGTACTAGTTTGTTTGTTTTTGTTACAGATTTTTTTATTTTTTTTTAAATAATAAAATAAATCCAACTCCAAATTTTCTGGCTATTAGGGATTGGGAAAATCAAGTATCTACCAAAGGTAAAAATATACATTTAAACTAAAAGTAAATTTTTCCAATGGAAGCATGTGCATCACACGTGTTAAGATACTTATATTATATCATGATGACAATTTTATATTTTAAGTAAGTTCACAAAAACATTGGCATGGAACTGGAGCGCGTACGAAAATTGGATTCAACTTAGTTTTTCGATCTATTTTATAAAAAAAAATTAATGTATTCATTACCTGTAGTTGATCACCGATATTCACGACGAATGCACCTGGATGAGGGTTCACAGCCATCCATTTCTCATCTTTGAAAACTTGTAATCCTGCTACCTCTCCATCTTGAAGAAGGATTGTAAGCGCATTCGGGTCAGTATGAGCTGGAAGACCATATGTAAGGTCAGGTTGAGGACATGGTGGATAGTAGTTTATGGCCATATGTTGCTCTTGATCTCCGAGCATCTTTTCTATGTAATCTCCCTCTAACTCTAAGCTCTCTGATATTGCTTTGAGTAGTCTAAACCCAAGTTCCCTAACTTCAGTACAATATGTACTCACAACATCTCTATAACAAGATAACAAGATGAAATTAGCTCAAAGAATAAACCATGATGATGAATTTTTTTATAAAAGAAGTTTCACGATTAGTTTAGATATTATTGTTGAAATTTACCTATATCTCAAATGCGTAAGAGGCTAGTGAAACATTGAATTGATGGTAAAAGACATGTTATTCAAGTTTTTTTTTTTTTAATCATATATACGTAAACAAAATATACAAATGCATATTAAAACTCACTTATTGTTTAACGAAGGGATATAAAACATCTTTAAGAAAAATTTGCATTAAGATATTGCCGACCCTTAATTTGACCTATCTACAATACAAAGAGGATATCCTAACGTAAAGTTCTGGCTTAATTTTATATTTATAAAATGTACCATCAGATGCAAGTGGATAGATGGTAATCCCCACATTTTCTAAAATCTCATCTTGATATTGTTCTAACCTTTACTATCCATACATTAACATCTGATGGTGGAGAATTAAGTATAAAATTAAGTCAAGATATCTGCTCTCATTTACATGTATTCATAAACTCAATTATTGGATTGCAGATACACCCCCGGTAGTAGTTTTATTATAACAATAGGTATTACCGCAGCCTACAGCCGACGGCCAATCTTCTAATTTTAGGGTTAGACGGAGCCTTCGTTCCCGGTGTAGTTAGATTAATTGTTAGATGTAAATGAGTCATGGCATAATCCTTTTCCTCGGGTCTTTCGAAGATATGGGTTCTCTTATAGCTGGTGTAACTGGATTCTCAAGATATTACAGTCAGCAAGAATTTCAGTTATTGTTAATAGAGGTCCTTGTGGTTATTTCAAATTAATAGGGGTCTTCGGCAGGGCGATCCGTTGTCTCCTTTAATTTTTGTCTTAATTGAAGATGTTCTTAGCAAAAATATTGAGAAATTATTCACTACAGGAAAGATGGATTATATGGTCTCACGTAAGGGTGTTTTTCTAACTCATTTATTTTTTGCAGATGATATTTTGTTATTTTACAAGGGTAACAAAAGAAGCCTTAGGAGTTTCCTAATCTTCTGGGTATATATCAGACTTGTTTTAGGTAAGTGGTTAGTACGTCTAAAATTTATTTTGGTGGACTTATTTGTCTTGGAAAATGAAGATTGCTAATTATTTGAGAATGAAATGCGCTTCTTCCCTGATCGATACTTAGTAGTTCTTTTAGGTCCAAGGTTGTTACCCATATTCACGTGTTACTTACTGCAGAAAAAATAATCGAGAAATTGGCGTCTTGGAAAGGTCTCTTCTTTCGTTTCAAGATAGGGTGGTGATGGTTAAGTCACTTCATACTATGGCAATTTATAAGTGTCCATGGGAGTTACGTGAGATGTGTGAAATTGCTAAAAACTTCATAGGAACCAGTGATTAAAAAAAATGTTGTGGCTTTCCCTAAGATGTGATGTCTGTACTCGGAGGGTGGGATGGGTCTAACAAGGTTAAAAGAATGAACCAAACATTACTGATGAAGATTTGGTGGAACATCAGGGAATAAAAAAAGAAATGGGCGTGCAATTTTTTTGAACAAAAATGAAGATCTTATACGTTACTCAATCAAGTCTACAGTCATTCAGGGCATTAAATGAATTTATAATCACGTGGAGAAGAATGTTTGTTGCTTGGTGGGTGATGGGAGAACAACCTCTTTATATTGCGATAATTGGTTTGGTCCAAAGAGCTTGGTTGAACTTATGCACTTACATAAGTCAGAAAGAAATACTCGACAGGATAAGGTGGGAGTTTTGATAGTCGAGGGTCATTGGGATATACCTGCTGATATTTGGAATGTAATTGAGGTGAATGGAGTTATTGCTGGTTCAATTTCCCCCCTAGTTCAAGATGAGATGAGTGGGTTTGGACACTTGAAAAGACTGGTGATTTTACTACTAGGTAAACTAGACAATATTTGAAAAGAAGGTTTGATATTTTGCCTGAAGCTAAGTTGGTTTGGTAGTCTGTTGTTCACCCGAGTATGGCTGCACAATACTGGAAGCTTATGTAGGGAGTTTGTTGTTGTGCAATATTAGATCGTCTTCAGAAGATTTTCACGGCTTATGATGTCGATTTTTCTCAACTGTAGGAGGAGTGTGGATTCTTTGAGTCACTTACTTTGGGAATGTGCATTTGCACAAAGGGCTTGGGATTGGATTTCTGACATTTTTGGTTTGGTTCCAAATCCAAACTTAGTGGAATCTTGTGAAAACTCAAGTGGTAGATGTACGAAGGTGAGGCAGTTATGGCTTGTCGCTAATATATGAGTAAAGTGAGAGTTTGGCGTAAGAGAAATAAACAGATGCATGGTAACTAGAACACGCATTGGAATCAATTCAAAGCACGTATTCACCAAATAATCTCTTTTTGTTCAAGTCGTACGAAGGGAGAATGCTACAACACTTGGATGATATGAACTTGCTGAATTACCATGGTGTACATCATCTAGTTTTAGAACTTAGACCCCTATTGAATGTGCATGTAGGCCGCCCGATATTGACGAACTTCTCATATGTTTTGAAGGAGCCTCAGCTGGGAACACGTGGGCATCTGGTGCAGGTGTAGTTGCGTGTAATTCAGCCTGTGCTGTTTGGTTTTTTTTTTTTTTTTTTTTTTTTTGGGTTTAGGGCATACGACGAATTATATGACAGAGACTTATGCCATCATTTATGGACTCAAATGGGCAAGAAAGTGGGGGTTCAGACCGATAAGTATCAGGTCAGACTCTATGGGTGTTATTCAGAGTTTTCAAGGGGAAAACATCCCATGGTTTCTTAAACAAAGGTGGTTGGTGGTTAAAGAGTTCTATACTCGAATAGTGTTTGAACATGTTTATAGGGAAATAAATTATGCCGCTGACTGCATGGCAAAGAGAGGAAGAGATTTGATGATGGGTGTGTTGGAAGAACATGAAGGATGCCCGGACTTTTTACAAAACATTCATGGCCTAACTCGTTATTATTATAGATTTTCGTAAGTATTTCAATTGGGCTTATGTCTGTGTGTTTTTTTGCTTTTTATACAGTGAGACCTTAGGGTAAAAAAACGAAAAAACATAATCTTTGTCCTCCAAATTCAATCGTGATCGTCCTCGGTTCCTAAATGAACCCCTTTTCAAGGTTTAGTCGGAGCCTACAACACAGGCATGGTTAAGTTAGGTTAGCCGGAAACAAAAGGACAGTGGAGACTGGTCGAATTTGTACTATTAACAATTGTGCCATGACCCAACTATGTCTGACCTTAGCCTACAACTTGTAACTAAACTTCTGAATCAGGTAAATCATTAGAAAATGGTTGAGCAACAAATGGGTGTGGATAACAAATGGGCTAACAATCCGATTTTGGTGGTTGTATATCAGAGCCCAACCCATTTACTCTTCTAAATGTAAGTGGCTTTGAAAAACAAACACTTTTTTTTTTTTTTTTTTTTTTTGAAAAACAAACACTTTGAGAAGATTTTAGAGTCGAGAAATTTCCCTCGATTCTTCTACGGGTTAAAATGGTTACAGCGTGAAATACACTTTAGGAATTTAAAGGCAAGAAAATGACATGCACGGATATGCATCTTAATCGCTCATCCGTTACGTCAGAGTCTACGCGACAATAAAATCTGCCAGAGAATCGACCAACTGGTGGCCATAAATAAATTTGTGCCAACATCTTTCATCCACGCCCATGATTACACATTCCCCACGACGATAAAGATTCAGTGGCTAGGAATTACCAATCAGTATCCTCATAAATTTAAACCTTGATGGATCTTTCTCCAGGAAACTGTATTTTGTTACATCTATATAATTACGTGACTAGGTGTTATGCGCAACTAGAATAACCATGCTTTGACGATAAACCTATTCGCGCTAGCAATTATATAATATTTTCGAGTGATAAGGTTGGATGGTGGGTATTCCGCCGCCTAGCTTAGTTTCTTTTTTCTTTCAGTTCTTTGACGATAAACCTATTAGCAGACAGTATCGATTTTATTTCTTCAACTGTGTTCTTAGGTACACCTGAGCGAGATTTTTAAAATTTAAACTAAAGCCGGTGATTGCGAAAAAAGAAAAAAAAAAGAGTCAACAATCTCCATTACCCACTGTTCCCGTGGACGTGTCTACCATGTGTTCACACAATTATGAAAATTTAAACAAGAAGAAACAGGGAGGGAGGGAGGGAGAGAGAGTGTGTACTTACTTGAATGAAGGAGGAGTTGAAGGCCAATCTGGGACAAATTTATCCAGAGGATGACAATGGAGCCTAAGATAATCTCTCCAGTTATGAACTGTTTCTTTCTTTACATTAAAACTAGTCGATAATCTCATTGTTTTTGTAGGATCATCTGAATAGTATTTCAGTTTTTCATCCAATGGTAGATGAAAGAACTCACGTGCCATCTTTAACATTTCCTCTGTGGATCCTCCTGTTATCCCATGATTTATTACCTTAAATAAAACAAAGAAACACAGTTACACGTAAGAGATGTTAGCGACCTGGTTAGCATATATTCCAAGTACAAATGACAGTCTGGTTTAATGAAACACAAAAAAAGATGGTGCACAACATTGGTCGGTTTCTTACGGAACAGCAACTGCGGATACCAGACGCGTTTATACTACTAATTAAAGACTCACTGGTCGGTTTCTTTTGTTTATCGTTTTCTTTTGTACCGTTTGGTTATTAACGCGTTAACTGGACTTCAAGAAACACTCATTCAGCAAAATACATTTCTAAGAAGAAACTACGATACATGAAAGAACAAGGGATGCTTTCACACGTTTCTTAAAATTCCGAAAGAATATAATTAGCAAGTATACACCAGTTGGAAATTAAGATAATACCTGAAAGAATCCAAAAACTCGACAGGCATGTTGGATACGTCGGACAAGTTCCGTTCGATCAGTGCAACTCAAGTCGATGACTGGAATGTCGTCGCAATCAGTGACCTCTGCGAGGTTGGGCCTATCAGATACAGGTCTAATATAATTAGCAGGTAAATTGGAATATTCAACACCCGAAGACAGAACTTTCGTCTCCATGGAGTTATTATTATTAGCGAATCAGCTGTGGATTCTGCTACTACTAGTAGTAGAGAGAAAGAGAGAGAGATGGAAAGAGAGTTTATTGAGGAGAAGAAACCAAGTGGTGTTAACTGTATTTTGTAGTTGAAATTATTCGGTGGCAAGGATTGTAAATATTCAGGGAAACGGTTGACGCGGCCAATGAAAACTAAAGTCGTGTGTTTCATTAATATAGTAGTGATTGTGTTTGCTCATTGCAAGTAGTGACGTAATGCCTCTGTGTTTGTTAGTGATGGTTGATGACGATGATCGTGATCGAAACAAGGTAGTTTTGGAGACATCAAAGAAAACCTAATTAAATTTGGCCCCATGAGCAGGGACGGACCCATAAATTTTAGTTGGAATAGGCTAATATTTTTCTAGAGGCGCCGAAGGCCGCTGGAATTTTTTTTCCCGACAAGCATAAAATTCATTGAAAATCCATCAAGTTCATAACAAAAAGTTATATTCATTGACATTTCATTAGTTAAGTGCAAAAAATACACACTTTATACAAAAAACTGTATGCATTGAGATTTCATTAGCCTAAATTGATGTCATCATAAACAGCAGGAGGTGGTCGATGTGGTCGATGTGTTTTCTTCTTCTATCTGCTTCATGACTGAATAAAGAGGGAGTACACACACGTACACACGCTGTATATGCTAAGTTACTGGGCTGCTAAGAATTGTTGGGCTAATGTGTGGGCTAAGTTTGAAAACTAATACAAAACTACTACCTATAAAAATTTTCCGGCAATCTTAGGGCGGGCTACAGCCGGCTTAGCCCTCGGCTAAGTCCGTCCCTGCCCATGAGCTAATATTTAACTGTTGGAAAATCTTAGGTCATGCAAAATCAACAATTAAGAGCATGAGAAAACAGATCTAGGGTTATTCATGAAGCTACAAAATTGATAAGCAAATTAAATGACATACCTTTAGATGAAACGAACAGTACCTTGATGATTAAATGATATACTTTGTGTTGCTTCAATTGTATTTTCGTTTCGATCAGTATGCTTGATAAAAGTAAGCCAAAATTAACACTTCCTTCTAGTGTAAAAGTAGACCATATTCCTCTACCCTAACTATTCAAATTGCTATCCCTAAGAGATGGATATTGTAGCAATTTCTCTGATGGGTAAGGTAATAAGAGTTCTCTTCTCTTCAAATGTATATGTAATGGTTTCAATGAAAATTTAAACCCATCTAGGGAGAGTTGTTATGGGATGTCAAAATGTTGAAGAATATACTATTGTACCCTTCACTACTAATTAATCCTACTAACTAATCCCACCCCAAATAGTAAATTTAACCTTAATCTAAAAACCCTAAAATATTTAAATTCAAAAACTTTCCAAAACCGAAATCCTATCACTCTCAAACAAAACAAAAAAAAAAAAATTCAAATCTGCCCGCTCGAGATTCAAGCCGGAAATTTCGTCAAAGGTATGTTATCTAATCTCTATCGTTTCTAGTGTCTTATTGGTTATAATACGTGATTTGGTTGCATAAATCCAGATTTTTCGGCAATTTTTTCGGCTGATAATACTAGAATCGGCGGATCTGGAACAACAGATCCAACGATTATTCATCTTCACTAGCAACAATCGTTTTCTGTTTTATCACATATAAACCGATTCTTCATGTAAAATTTCATGCAAGTTACGTAGTTTTGTAATCGGTGGATAACTAACTATAGATTGACGAATATTTTTTTTTAAGAAAACTAAACGTTAGATGTAGTGATATATATGAACCGATTATACGTAGTGTAATCGGTTTACTGTATATCATATTTCCATCGATTATTATGAGATTGTCTGATTATCGGTGTAGGTTGTTTACTATATGTACCGACTGTTTTGATAGGTTTAATCAGTTTTTATAAACATTTAATCGTTTTATATATTATATATTATTCAACGATTGTTCATTTTGCCTTTTATAATCGGTTTACAATGTTTAAAATGTATGCTGATTTGGTCCTACAGAATGGATGATGAGAAGATCAGACCGCGAGATCTTGCAAGAGTGCGACAAGTCAAACGTACTCCTGTTCATGAGACTATTATCGAAGAGTGTATTCGTCTCATCAAGCATTTGGCTGTGGTGGAAATTCACGAGCTGATTGACTATTGTACTGAAAGGCTTTACAAGATCGAGGAGTACCGCAAAGAGGAGGATGATTGGAAGGAAATGGAGACGGCTGCGAAGCTGTGTGAAGAACTGGATGCTGCAGATAAAGCTCGTAAGGATGCTGCCACCGCTGCCACCGCTAGTGCTGCTGCTGCCGCCTTTGCTGCTGCTGAAGATGATCTCGACCATCCTCCTGGTTTCCCAGCAAAGCGCCGTCGTTAGATACTTGTGGTGATGATCATGAAATGTCTAAGTAGTTGTTGTTCTTGTTTTAAGACTTGTTGTTGTTCTTGTTTTAAGACTTGTTGTTTGGATGACTTGTTTCAGTTTAAGATCTATGGATGAATGTCATGTTTTATTACTGTTAGGGCATTGTCCGGTCAAACCCACTAGCGTTGGTATGTCAAGCTAGTTGTCAGTTTTAGGTGTCAAAACTCAATTCTTGATTTAGCCTACTAGAGTTTAGATTTCGGAAATGGGATATAGACAAAGTAGTAGAGACCTTGAAGACGAAGACTGTGAAGACAAAGAAGACATCAATTATTCTTCATCGATAAAAGGTTAGTAGGAGTTATGACTTTATGGATATTCTTCTATTTCTACTTTCTCTATTCTTTCGAAATATAGTCGACTACTTTAGTAGTGATAATAGCGATTGAGATCGTGTTCTTGTGTAACATGGCCTTGTGTCATGACCAGTATTTGATCCCACGAATATTGTGAATCAAGAATGCATGAGATGGATTCGACGCCATATGTCCATTGCAATGGTTTGCTTGCAAACTGTTAGTTGGATATGGATGAATCTAAAGGAGTACTCTTGAGCAAAGAGTCCATGGATCACAGCTGAGGACGTTCTCACGTCTAAGTTCTGGCTCAGCCCAGTACATCCAGCGGAATCCAGATTTGACGAAATTTGACAGGCGGACGGTTCCCGAACCGGTTTGCGTACCAGACACTTGGGAATTCTCCTGAGTTCGAGATGTTTATTTTGTTCACGTACCAGTACGTGAACCTGACGTGGATATCTCACTGGTTGTCGAATTTAGTGTATATTCTTTTAGAATTTCACTCTGAGTCAAATTCCAAACTCCTTTATCTCTTTGATGGACTTGTGTAAAACATAAATACCTTTTGTGTTCCATCTAACGATCCTCAATGAGTCAATAAGATAAGATTATCTCTGGTCTGTTGGATTTCTATCTTGAAGTGTTTTTGAGCCAACAAAACACTTGGCAGATAATTCTAAAAAGAATTCCAATTGAGATTAATCTCTATTACTTGGTTGGCAAGTTTAGGGTTTCCTTAACTTGTGGGACAAGTAATTGATTGCTTAATTCCAAAGCAACCTATCTTATTGAGTGTTATAAATAGAGGTGTCTACGGACAAATACCGCAAGCATCAAGCATACGTGAAGGTCCTTAGGGAAGGTAACGTAAACTCTTTTCACTTCGGTGAATGCTTGTTGTGGTATAGTCATCCTCTATAGGTTGCAGCTCCTCTGGGAACTCCCTACGACTATAAAGACTTCTCTTGAGAGTTGGGAAGCACAGGTAGGAGATTGAAACCATCTTTGGTTGAAATCGGATTAACCTGTAACCTTGGTAACCTGATCACGTTCTTGTCTATTCTAAAGTCCGTCTCTTCTGATATACGGCTATTCAAGAACTGATACGTTACTCAACAAGGTTGGAAAGGTAGCAACGCACGGCTGCACTCGGTGTTGTAAGACCTAGTTGGCTCCAGTTATATAAGTTCCTTAAGTGGTTCTTCGTGTATAACTGAGGTAGATTCGAATTGGGCATTGCTTACTTGGTTTGCGTGTCAGCCCCGATTCAAGAAGTAGATTTCCGTATGACCTGGATCTAACAATCCGAAGGAAGTCATCTTGTGTATGGTAAACTGATAGAGGACAGTTACACCATACGTCAACAGTTTGGTTGAAAAGCCAGTATTGCTGACACAAGCCTTTGGCATCGGTCAAAGCAACTCCTAGGCCTGTAACGGACGTCAGCTAAGGGAATCAAGTGCGTGACGATCTGTGGGGGATCCAGAGACGTAAGGAAGGCGACAGTAGCCAATTCGCTTGGAGGGCTTGAGTTGGTCTCTGCTACATCCCAGACCGAAGTCTTATAGTAGGCTAGTGTTTGTAGTCAGTTTGTACTGGGTGGTGTTCAAACTGGACGAGGTCCCGAGGTTTTTCTGCAAGGCAGTTTCCTCGTTAAAAAAACGTTTGGTGTCTTGTGTGCTTTTACTTTCCGCATTATAACTCTGATTTATAATTAAAGCACCAAGTAGTACGTTATTGCCTAACTGTTGAGATTACTCCAGTTAGAGGTTTGGATATTGATTTTTGAGATCGTCCAGACTTAAACCATAAGACTCACGAGCCAAAACGAAAAGTTGGTAGTATTTCGGTACCCCTTCTTTTTCAATTACTTACTTCTTCTGTCTGCATAAATCGGTTTACCATACCAAAGTTATAAGCCGATTATATACTAATCGGTTAACCATTAAGAATTTATAAGCCGATTGTTTGTACTTGAAATTGGATTTTCCCTGTCTGAGTTATCAAAAAAAATCGGCATACACATTTCTTAATAAAAGCCGATAAAGTTATTAAACTTTTCAATCGGCGTATATATATAAATTTTTGTGACCAATTTTGTTTATTTGAAATTGGATTTTTCCTGTAACTTTATAATCGGCTGATGATTTTACGTTTATAAACCAATTATTTTTTTCTCAGATAATCGGTTTTGTATAAGTTAAATCTACGCCGATTGTATAGCACAGAACTTTCAGACATACTTATATTAAACTGAAACACTTTTATACATACATTAATCATTGTTCAAAATGCAAAATACAACATATGAAAGCTCCAAAATAAGACAATCCCTTCACAAGTCAAACTTAATACTAGGCTAGGTCTACCACATATGAATCCAAGTCAACCATTACACGCTCATTTGGGTCATTCCCGGCTAATTCATTCCATTGTTTCATGTTAGGCTCGTATTTCTCCAACCATTTTGCAGAATCATTGTTGGTGAACCCCGACCAATAAGAAAACCTACAAAGCGGAGGTAATGGGCAATCTTCTTTTAACCTTAGACCGATAAAATGGATCTTGTTGATGTTGAATATAACAATTCTTCTATCCCTTAGCGCTCCACCGCACCTTGCTTCCTTTGGTGTGAATGTCATATTTGTGCCCTCACCAAAGTAATGAACAACGCAAATAAGAGTATCCGCCAAGAGATGCCCACATTGGGGCATCAACATCCAATGCCTACGCAAAGTTGGTGCTCCCCTCTCTGGGCCTTGTATGCGAGTAACCATGTTTATAAAATGTTCTTCTTTTTCTTCACTGTTTCCTTCCAACATCATCGAAATATAGAACTCCTTGTATTGCACTAGTTTCACGGACATCTTCTCCCTTAAATATTGACATTGAGTTAGCTCACCCGCCAATCCCATATGGCCTATTTGCTCCGACGCAACATGGAAACCACAATCTCCATCATCATCGACGTCGTTGGTGGATAATACGAAAGGACGGATGATTTGAGGTAGATGGTCAAAGTACTCCGCGAATATTGTGTAAAAAGTTCTATGAGGTCTACCAAGTGCATCCCTTGGAGTCTTTCGATCGCCAAGTACGGATCTTAGAGTAACCACTTCACAATCTCCCCTTTCTTGATCCATGGAACCCATTTGCCTTGCTTGTTGCTTGAGTCTCTGTCTTGTGCTTGTGCTAGCTTCACTCCCTTGCGAAAAAAACTTTGGAGCATTTGAACGTACATCTTCCCCACTTGGTTTAGTCCCTCGCGAAAGAAATTTGGGAGCCTTTGCCTTCACATTTTGCCCACTCGCACGGCTCTTTTTCATTGACTCCCTAGGCTCATCTTCTTTGTACCTTGCCTCCGCATATACATGTTGTGAAGGGTCACACGTTGTGGAGTTATCGTCTCTTTGGTCTCTCTAGTAATCCTTCAATTCTTGCCTCTCCTTGCTTCTATCCATGTTGGTAGGAGGCCTGCCTACGGACTTTTGTACAATTGGATCCTCGACGGCAGGTTTCTTATAGGGGTGATGTGTGAGTTCCAAATCGTGTATCAAACATTGTTGTTGCACCTTGTTCTTGTTGGGGTAGCTTGCGACCATGGCTTTCATAATTTCCAAATCTAAAAGAGAGTGATTCTCGGGAGCCGCAATTGGATTAGGTGTGAAAGAGAGTTGCCTCCAAAACGGATCAATGGCCTCAAGTGGTATTTCCCCCGGGTAATTAGCAATCATGTGGCGACAAGGGATTCCAAGGGCCTGCATTGTCAAACATGAACATGCACCCCTACATCTTTTACGCCCTCTTGCCTCGTACTTCCTGTAGTACGCCAAATCTTTCATCATATACCTTATTGCCCAATGCGACACCCTATAGAGAATACCTTTAAGATTGTACCAGTCTTCGCATTTCTCTTTCTCGTAAATCTTCATGCTCTTGCTCGTGCTATCTTCCATTTGGCACTTGATCTTAGTGATATCATCATTTGTGTAGACATGGATAGCTTGTTGAACCGTAACCACATTGTTAACACACCCATGAAGTAGCTTTTTCAAACGGCCATGACATCCCTCCGCTATACTTGTTGCCTCATTCTTGTAATGCCTATATTGGTAGGTATACGCATACACAATTTTTTCTTTGTAAGGCCCCAACAATTGTTCCGTACAATAATCCACTGCCTTTTTGGCAACCTCACTCCAAGTAGCTATGAAGAGCGCCAACATGCATTCATACTCTGCAAAAGTCATAGAATGTACCACTTTATCCCAATCACGTCGAAACTCCAACCATTTAATTCCAGCCTTAATATATTCGGCATCGGCTTTCTTCTTCTCTTCAGCTTTTTGTTCCTCCGTTAGTTTGCTAACACGCTCTTCTTCTAATATGTCACGCTGAATGCCTCTAGGTTTCTTAGGCTTTTGAATATGATGCCTACAATTCGTCTTGATATTGCATTGTATGTGCCATGTACAAAGAAAATGTTGAGCTTCCGGGAAAACAACCTCTATAGCGTTCATTAGTGCTTTATCCTTATCCGTTATTATAATCTTTGGAGATTGACCGGGTAAGTAAAGATCCTTCAAAGTTTCTAAAAACCATTCATAACTCACTTCGTTCTCCTTATCCATAAAACCCCAACCTATCGTGAAAGTTTGTTTATCCGATGTGTGGCAAGTAATGTTCATCAATGGCATATTGTACTTGTTCGTCTTATAAGTACAATCAATGAACAAAATTGGATAAAAGCATCGAGCCAATTCGATCATATCCGGATGTGCCAAGAAAATACGTTGCACTTTGTCATCAATGACTTGCTTCCTCATTGTGTAGTTGTGTTTCTCGACTAGCCATTCACATTGTTCCATAATCGCTCTACCATTCCATGACCCTTTCCTTTGTGCGGCTCTTTCAGTGTAAATTTGCCTCAAAATAGACAAGTCCCTGGATCATCCACCTTTATCGCCCTTAGGATATCGATTGGCCGGCTTGCAATCATCGACCTCACCTTTTCCTTCTCATGTGGTTTCAACCCACAAACAAAAGAGTGTCCAATAAGAGAATGAGGGGTATCATGGTTGTGATGACCGTTCTCAACCCTACGTAGGAAATACCCTTTTGCATAGCTGTTACCTACTATGATCTTGAATGGGCAGTGACATTTCCTTGATTTACATTTATACTCACACTTCGAACTCTTTTTCTCATATGGTTTAGACTTGCTCCAATGACTTGTTGGGGCGCCACTTCGATCGCAAACAATTTCCAAACGATTTATCTTTGAACGTTTGCCAAACACTAGACCTTGGTTCAGCTTCTTGCCTTTATCTACGAACCAAGCCTTTGCTTCCTCCTTAGTATTCCATGTCTTCACGGAAAACCAAAAGGCAATTAGATCACTATACTATACAAATTGTTTTCAAATGGCGAATGAAAAATCAAGATTATGTTGTTGCATACCAAGTCAGTTTGATAACGGGCAGAAGTATCAGGCAGTAGCTTAGACACGGCTTCGGGTTGATCTTTGAGCGGTACAACAATCTACAAAATTGGAGAAGGAAGTTAGATACCACAATCGTCTCATACATACAACGATAAGCACCGATTATTAACAACCGGAAAATACTAAACTGAATATGAGCCGACTAGATTTATGAAGAGATTGATGGTCTCCTGTACTCTACAATCGGCAAATACTAAACTGAATATGAGCCGACTAGATTTACGAAGAGATTGATGGTCTCTCTACAATCGGCACATAAAAAACGGAATATGAGCCGAGTAAAGTTCGACGAAATTGAAGGTCTCCTGTACTCTAAAATCGGCTTATCTGTTCTCCAACAACCACCGATTAGTAACTTGATCATTTTCTTGAAGAAAATATCAATGTTTTAATCGGCGGTTGGATATGATAAGAAAAGCCGATTCTGGTTCTGCAAACCAAGCTTCCATTAAAAAGCCAGAGTCGTTGTTTATAATTCATATATTTAACCGATTGTTGTTACTACTGAAGAACAATCGTTGGATAACCTGTTTATCATACAACGATTCTGGGTTGCGAAGGATAAACCCGAGGAAATTTTTTGATCTTTTTTCCATTCAAACAAGATTTCAAGCTGCATTTCAAGCTAGACAAACACCATTCGAGTTGCTTAACACGTATACCTCATTATTGGGAGGAACTTCACGGTAATAATCATTATTTCGCTCTTGAGCTCCTCACGTAGGTTTTGGTTGTGAATGTATTCTTGCTCCCTCACATAATCAAGATCAAACTCGTTTGGTGATTCATCAACATCTTCATCACTACTAGAGGCTTCATCATCGGTATATTCTTTCACCAATTTCACAAAACCCTAGTTTTCAAAGTTTTCCCACCTTTTTCTCTTTCTTCTCTACAACTATAAACACACTCAAATGATTTTCTACTAACTATATAGCTTAACTTTAATCAAACTAACTTAACTATAAACAGAATTAACTAACTAATCAACTAATTGAGAAAGGGTAAAATTGTCTTCTTTTGTAAGGAGTTTTCCGATTTTACTATATAACATCCGCCGGAATTATTTTTTCATGGGGCCAAATACTCATTCATGGGGCCAAATTTAGGAAGGAAAGGAAAATTACGTATTTTTTTTTGGTAAGAAAAAGTAAGGTAGGCAAAAATACCTTACCAACATACTACATCCCCAATATCGCTTTCACGATGATCCTTATAAAAATAATTCTTATGAAGAATGGCTAGGTGGTTGCAAGTAACATAAACTCACCGAGATAAGAGCAAGTACTATGGTGCTCATATTGTGTGCATTTTGCATAAAATGTATGTAAAAAAAGTAGCAAAAAATGCAAGTACTATGGTTGCAAGGTCATCGAAAGGCTGCCACTTTTTTGGGGTAGTGTCCGCCCCAC
>JAJJMA010020154.1:0-10271 GCA_023529015.1 Papaver nudicaule | reverse complement strand
TGAGGTTTTCATTAAGACTCGAATGTTGAGTCATATAAAGAGGAAATCCATGAGGATGCGTCTCTGTTAACTCTTCACCATGTACCATATAGTGACCTGGTTCCGATGCCGAGGAATTCAAGGCGATGTCGACATGAAGCAGATTAATGGGTTTAATGTGTTGGTGAGATTATCGGTACTGCACTATGATATCATCCTCTCCATCGGGGGTTATAAGAGAGAACTCATAGAGAGTTTGTTCAGCTCGTAGAACGGGTTGCATTCTGAGCTATGGAGATGTGCCTGAATAGGCAATTCCCTATAGGTTAGGCCTATTTAGAGAGTGTTTTTACAATCTTGCCCCTCTCTCATTTTTCACCATCTACATCCTTCTCTTCTGATATAAGGTCACTCAAGATCGTTGTGATTAGAACATACTCTTTATCTATTAACCTGGATTTCTCAGCAAGCCGCTTTCGGTTTGTGTGCCTAAACTATAGATATTGAGTGGAATCAAGATCGTTGTTATTGGATTTGTTCTTTGCAGGTACATCGTTCTTCACGGTCATATCATATCGTACTTGCTACAGCTATCTGCTTGATTCCAACTGGGACGACAAGGTTACTCTTTCGGGAGTTTAGGTTTTGAAACCTTGATCGATATCCCGAGGTGTTTATTGCCTAAGTAAACTTAATAACCTCGCTCTTGGTGTGAAAAGACTTCGGTGAAATATATGTTAGTTACCAAGGATATCATCTAGCGATTTGACCTGCCGATATTTGGTTGTTGTCCATAAGGTTTTAATCGTCCGATTAGAGGTCGGGTAGCGATAGTCCTCGCGACGGGATGTGAGGCAACTCTTGCGTAAGACAGTAACGGGCGTGTGTTTACGTAGGGGACTACATGTACGTGACCACCTTACTGTGGTTGGAGGCGTAGGAATACTGAGGGGAAATCTTTATGACTAATAGTCGTATTATTGTCATATTGTCTGCACCAGCTAGTCCGAAGTCTGAGAGTAGGTGTGTTGGCGGCTTAATTCTTAAGAGTATTCAAACTGGACGAGGTCCCGGGGTTTTTCTACGAGTTTGTAGTTTCCTCGTTAACGAAAATCTTGTGCGTGCAATTTCTTATTTTTGTGTACTGCTTTGTTATTTACTGAAAGCAATAATCTATACACTTTGTTCCGCAAAGGAAAGGAATTGGTGGTGTACTCGGTACCCTCGTCTTTTCAGGTTAGACCTGGAAGACGAAGACGAAGCTTATCACGAAGACATGATTTATTCTTCATCGACAAAAGGTTAGTAGGAGTTGTGAATTTATATGAAATTACTTTTATTCTACTTATTATATCTTTCGAAATAGTCAGCTACTTTTGTAGTTAGTATAGTATATTGAGATGTATGTATTCTTGTCTGTATAACCATGAGTTATGTTGGTTATATGCTTTCCAAGTACACTAAGTTTAGAAGATATATATGACATAGATTCAATACACTTTCCAATGCAATGGTTTGCTTGCAAATCAATGTAGAAGAATAGTGAATCTAAATATTAATACTCTAGAGCAATTATGATGTATTATAGTTCAAGACGTAACCATGTCTAAGTACGGAAATTGCCCTGGCCAAAGTACTTCGAGTGAATCCAGTTTAAACCTTAATTTGAGAACATGCAGTGCTAATTGGTTCAAGAACAACGACACCGGATAGTCGTCCTGTGTACCAAAACTCATGTTTTGTACATGTACGTGAACGAGACATCCAGCATTTTATCCTGTATCTCAAGTCCAAATGGTTTGCGAACCGTTTGGTGAATATGTTCGGGATATTTATGCGGGTTTAACAAATAACTCATGTATCTCTCAGATAGACAAGTACGTGGTCTATCTAACGAATCTCAGTTGTTTACTGTTGTGTTGAGACCATATCTTGAAGCAGTTAATGAGTTAACAAACTACTTGGTGATAAACTCCAATTGGTTTCTATGTGTGATTAAACTGTGATACTTTGTGTGCAGTAAAGTAACAGGCTCATTGTTAGAGCATGGCTCGGTCAACCTCACTAAGTGTTGGTATGTCAAGCTTAGTTGTCAAATTAGTGATCAAAACTCGAACGCTAAACAACACATATTAGGTAAAATCATGAGTGAGTTAGCTTTAGGTTGTGGAAGATTTTGGTAGGATTTGGAATCACTACTTGAAGAGTTGAAGGAAGACTGAAGATCAAACGAAGACATCCGGCTTCATCATTCAAGAGGTTAGTGAATCTAAATAACGCGATTCCATTATCTTTTACACTTGTGCTACAAAAGACAAAAACATAACTCTCTACTTGAGCTTTACGTTATGACTTGATCACTTGTGATCAGTGTGTCTTAAGATATAACTCCACTTTATCGCTTGCGATATTTGTGTTGAAGTTATGACATTCCGATATTGCTTAGAGCTTTCTTTTATTCTCTGTCTCTAAGTAATATAAGGTTTTTCCTAACACCTTCGAGTTGGATATAGCACTGTGATGTTGTCTCGGTAGTACTACGAGATTTAATCCATCACAGTATTGTGTCTCTACTTACCTAGTCTGACTCTGTCGGATTGATTAGCAAATACTTGTATGAGCTAAATGTAAGTGAGATCGTGACTCACACTTATGTTGTGTAGACGCGATATATTGCCATTCTGAGCATCGAATGCCACGTCTTGGTTTGGCTCTGAATACGGAAGTTCTGAATCATTTACTTGATTCTATATACGAACATCTCGTATGCCATATCAAACTTCTGGATCCCGAAACCATATTCTTGTTATCTCAGCTTATGGATTTTCAATGTTCGAAACCTCAATGTAGGTTTTGGTAAAACTAAACGTTGATTTCGAAACCATAATCTGGTTTTCGTATTCGTTGACCTATTGGTCCGAAACTTAAAATTGTGACTAATGAGACAACATGAGTTTGAAACTATGTTTGCTGGCTAACAGTGACTTGAGAATCAAGATCAATGAATCTTGACCATGTGAGTTCTAAAAGGTCGAAAAGACCCTGGGGTTTCCTAAAGGTTTATGTGAACCGGGAAATATAACATGTGCGTTAAGGCTAAAAAGGTGTGATGCTGAAACGGTGCTTGACCACATGGAATCTCAAGTTCGACACCAAACATTTGTGATAACTCCAACATGTGCTTCTTATTTCGAAACCTTAACCAAGGTTTTGTTAAACATAATCTAGATTTCGAAACCTTAATATGGTTATCTCAGAATGCGTACTTTCGAAGCTCAAACTCTATTATTTTGATATGTGCTTCAACGAATTAATGAGTTTGATATTCTCAGTTTGAAGTTTGAATTAGTTCATTTTTCAATGTACAACTAAGTTGTTTGAGTCATCATTAGAAATATGGTTAGTCGCTCTAGTTAGTAGACACATGATTTCTGATCAATACTGTACGTGATTAGATCTTCGTATGATTTTACTACTCGATCAAATATTCATTTGATTATTCATTTGATGTTTTGATTTGAATTCTTGGATATCATTAACGTGATCATCTACATTGGAATCAAGAATCAGGAGATTCAACATTTTCCTATTGCTCGTTTGAATCATGTATTGTACTTCCATGGTTTATCTTTCTGCGTGATTCGAAATGTCCCTTGAACCTACGTGTTCACTTAAGCTTAACACAGAAGGCATGTCCATGTCTGTAAGGATACGTTTATGCGGAACGTTGAACCAGGTTGGACCAGATCCCACTTCCACCTAGGATCGTTCTGGCCCGTCCAGCAAAGCTTAGGAAGTGATGTCGACATTATTAAAGTTGATGATGACATTTTGAAGTAATAATACCTTAAGGTGATTTTCGAAACTAAAGGACACGTTTCGAATTGAGCTCTTTCCCAGGGAGCATATTTGGTAAGCACCATATTTCGAATTAATGAAATATCCACATATACCTTATGAGTATTATGTGCTTTGATTACTATTGGCCAAACATTTATTGAAAATATATTTTCATTTATGAATTATATTTTTCTTTAATGTAAAATGCCATAGTATTAGATCTCATTAAATACTATGAGTCTAAGTGAGGAATTTCGGAACCAAGCTCTTCTTCGGAATTGATAGCTTGTGTCTGCCGCTTTTCTTTTCAGTTACCTTTGAGCTTTTGCTCTTGGACTAGAATTGCATGAAAGTCTTCTCTAGGGATCGAGAAGCCTAGAAGTACCTCTGCGGGGAACTAGTTTATGTTTTACTAGTCTTCTCTGTATTGTACTTGTGTTATGTTCTATCACGTCTATCAAACCTTGCGATCTTGTTTATTCTATGGTCCTTCTCTTCTGCAATAAGGCCACTCAAGATCGTTGTGATTAGAACATACTCTTTATCTATTAACCTGGATTTTTCAGCAAGCCAATAGATGGTGAAAACGGAATAGGGACAAAAATATAAAGGCTCTCTAATTATACCTTGCCAAAAGGCAGTCGCCTACTCAGGCACATCTCCATAGCTCAGAATAAAACATGTTCTGCAAGCTGAAAATACTCTCTATGAGTTCTCTCTTATAACTCCCGGTGGAGAGAATAATATCATAGTGTAATACTAAATAACCCCACCAACTCATAAACCCATTAATTTACTTCATGTCGACATCGCCTCGAATTCCTCGACATCTGAACTAAATTACTCACTGGTATATGGTGGAGAGATAACAGAGACGCATCCTCACGACTTTCCTCTTAAAATATGACTCAATACCTGAGTCTCAATGAAAACCTCAGAAACATCGCGGATCTAGGCCTGTCCAGAGCTCTCTGAGAAGCATACATCAGCCTAAATACACTTAGGCAGGCCACAATCTAAACACAGATTGACCTAATATACCATGGATAAGCATGCCATGACCTAAAATACGCCATAGCCCAAGTTCATGAACATGCCATAGTAGAAGTGGCGTGGCCTAAATACGCCACAAAAGGATTGGCCTTGGCCAATGGCCAAGGCCGTGGCCTCAGAACCGTGGCGCCATACTCATGGCGCCACAAGAGATTGGCCTTGGCCACAAGGCCATGGCGCCATGAACATGGCGCCATACAAGAACTGGCCTTGGCCAGTGGCCAAGGCCATAGCTGCAATAACCGTGGCGCCATGAATTCCTAGCCTTGGCCAATGGACGAGGCTGTTGCTATAAAGCCACACCATGTGCTTCTAGCGCCACAATCACATTGGCCATTGAGCCATAGCCATGCAACAATGTTTAAACTCAACACAACCATACAATATCTGCATGTTACACGAGATATCAAAACATCACACGGGGGGATAACTTTAGGGGTATTGGTCTGGCGGTCTACGGCAGTGAGAAAGCAATTGATAGAGATGATGGACAGTTACGAGAAAGTGGTGCTGAGTGGACATGTTCTACACGACTATAGCAGTTACAGAGCACAACTCATGTCCTCTACTCCTCCACTCTTCCACGGCTTCCACATTCTCTATCGAGAGATCAGGGTGAGTTCAACACTATAAATAGAGGCTTCCTCTATCTTCCAAGGCAGAACATTCAGCATACTTGAATACACCAGAACCTCATAGCAAATACCTGAGCATTCAAAACACTTCTAGCCTTGGAGATTTCCAGTCACGAAGGAGATCTTGAACCTTTACACCCAGAAACACACATTCTCAACCTGATCTTAAGTTTCTTTCACTGTTTCCCTCCCTAGATCAACCTTTATCCTCTATGTGACCGAAGCAAGACTTGAACGACCATTGACTTGGTTTAGGCTTGTCTTGTTCGGTTTTGATCTCGAGCACTACGAAAGTACCCATAGACGGTAACTGTTTTTCAGGCAAAAACATTTGGCGACCACAGTGGGAGATCTTATTGCAAGAGGTTGATCTAGGGAGGGAAACAGTTAAAGAAACTTGAGATCAGGTGAAAATGCGTGTTTCCGGGTGTAAAGGTTCAAGATCTCCGTCGTGAATGTGACTAGAAATCTCCAAGGATAGAAGTGTTTTGAATGCTCAGGTATTCACTCTGAGGTTCTGGTGTTTATCAAGTGTTCTACCTTGGAAGATAGAGGAAGCCTCTATTTATAGTGTTGAACTCACCCTGATCTCTCGACAGAGAAGGTGGAAGCCGTGGAAGAGTGGAGGAGTGGAGGACATGAGTTGTGCTCTGTAACCGCTAGAGTAGTGCAGAACGTGTCCACTCAGCAACACTTTCCTGTAATTGTCCATCATCTCTATCAGTTTCTTTCTAACTGTCGTAGACCCCCAGACCAATACCCTTAAGGTTATCCCCCTTGTAATGTTTTGATATCTCGTGTAGCGTGCAGATGTTGCGTAATTGCGTTGAGCTAAGAAACGTTGCGTGGTGTAATGTACCTAGTACATACAAGATCTGAATTCATAAGATAAAAGTAACAATCGTCGGATAATCGTCGTATAACGTCGTAATCTGCTCTAAGGCAGTGAAATCGTAAATGGAGTTTCATACAAAATACATCATACTCCAAAATGAAATAGACAGTAAGGCTAAATACCCTCTACCGCTAACAGCTAGGAATGGCTGAACAAATAGAATCGCTAAGACTAACCCACAGACAACGATAAGGGCTAACCTAAACAGATAAGGGTTGACACACCACTCTACTAACCTTTGGGTACATGACATTCCCTCCCCCTTGAAACAATCCTTGTCCTCAAGGATGGTAGCCAAAAAGTACCCAAATATGAGCGCCTGCAGCACTTTGAAGAAAGATGACCAAGTTATTCCATACTCTACTTGGACCTTGAACTGCCATACCCCTGCCCAGTGGCTAAGCTAGGCCCTAATAAATTTCTGAAGCGTAGAGGCCAAAAAATGGCCATTGAGTGGTAGACAGAAATGGAGAACTTGGCTATACTCTCCTTATTCTCCAAAGGCAAACTGCTAACAAGATAGTGTTGCACCCCATCCTTGCACCATACTATAGCAGGCCTACATCGAAACAGATTGAATCTCCACATGAAGAAAACCATCCACTGTAATGCAATAGAGAACCAGAGTGTAACAATCATGAGGAAAAACCTCACTTTCCATAAATCAGTGATACTAAATCTCTGAGAATGATTTTTCCAGAAAGTGAAGTGCAGACGTCTTCCCCTATCAAATAACAGGCGGATACACCCGATGAATTCAATGGAAACCCACTCCGTACCAACCCTAAGTCGCCTACTCCATAAATAAACTGAATACCAGCTGGGGTTCCATTTGTGAAAGTTCACCAAAATCTGCACCACTGCAATCTGACTCACCAAAACCAGATATCCTCCTATTCATTTGCATAAGTCCAGCTGAATCAGATCTCTAATTGATTGAGACAACATACAGTTTAAAATAGTTGGAGATAGAGAAATATTGACAGGAGGTAGGTAGTAGAACATCAATACAGTAACAGAAACTCCAGCTGCGCTATAATTTGCTTGCAAATGTCAGATTCATGATCTAGCTTGGACTCATATCTCATAAGCACGGCTGCTTCCCTGATTTCCCTTTTACTCACTTTAAACTTCCACTTTAAATAATCTGAATATTGTCTTGAGCCTGACAATAACAACTCCACACTCGACTGCAACACAGCAAAATATTGACTGAACTGGGGAGAGAACAAACACACCATCTGTATGGGTGTACCAATAGAAATTGGAATTTGCAGTTGCATCCAAGATTTTTGGTGATGCCCAGTAGAGTACCCAATAACAAAAAATGAACCATTTATCTCATTTCCCATAAACTGATATGAAATGTTCACCTGGAATATAGTAATACAACTCCCTGTAATTGTTGTTGCACTACGGCTTAGATTTGGTACCACATTTGTCTGCCACTGAGAGTGATCTTGTAGTTCAGATGGTCTCTCATTTTGGTGCACCACAAGTGTAGTAACCTTACTCCAAGCAATATGCAAAAACCAAAGTTCATTCAAGAACCAAGCAAACCAGGAGAAACATTGACTACCATGGACAGAGAATCCATGAGTGACTTTAGCTGTTGTATAAAGTCTATGAAATCCACTGTAATGTGTAAAACTCTTTGCCAGAATTATTGAAACAACCACTGCAAATTCAGCACCAAGACCAAGCTTCAGTGATCTAACATGGGTGCAGTATTGGAACATCAACTTTATCCTTTGGGCACACTTGAATTCTGCACCTCTACTAAAATGGCACTCCATAATGACTTGTAGTTTGATACATTCTTATTGTGCCAGTTGTATAATCCAATGACTACCAGCAGGTCTATCTCCGGTGGCCACAACCCAAGATACATCTAAATATGCATAAAACAACCCAAACTGACATTCATGATGCCAAACAAACTCACAAGCAGATGTTCTACTGGTCTCCACCAACTTGCCAGGATCCCTGTCGAATAATAACACGAGCAGCAAGAGAATCCAGCCCAACAAACCAATGAAACTATCAAGTATGGAAGTGGCAGCCACTGAAATGAGCTCTTGGACACCCTGAAAACTCTCTAATTGGATATGATAGAAAGTCCAAAAGAAGATCAATATTGTGTAGAAACTCAAAAATGAAATAAAGCCCACATTCTGTACATTAGTTATATAATTTGGCCAGCTAAAATTCTTCGTTGGCTGATGCACAGGACATAAATGGTGGCACAAAATATCATTGGGATCATAACAGAAGGACAGAAAAACCAGCTTGAGCAAGTTGAAGTATACCTTTGCTAATACATGTTGAACCATCACACTCCAAACGCTTCACACAATAGCAACATAGAGAACAAATAAAGTGTTGTTGGTGAGAAAGACACATGATTGTTCTGTATGAAGGAAATTGGGAGGAAAAACAACAAGTCCAATCCATCTCTCTTAGACCATTGAACATACAGCTGTGCATTAGCATTCCCATTCTCAACTTCCACAAAATCTTGAAAACTCACCAATGGAATCTGGAAAACATCAAATGGGCCAACATACGGAACTGTAATCCATGTAGGCAAACCCAACTTCTGCTGCAACAGAGATAAAACTGTTCCACTCCATACTTCAGTAAGTAGCTCAATCCATTGATAAGAATATTCAAGTGTACCCAATCTTATCCACTCCAACAACAGCTGATCACTAGCACCATCATATCTAGGTTCAAGAAACTGCAGGCCAACAAATTTTTCAAAGTATGCAGTCACCAAAATCTCACACCAAGTAGGTAACCACCAGTGCATAAAAACTGTAGTGTGAATTATAGTATAGCCAAACTTCAAAATCAGTTGATCAGCAACATTATCACTTCTAGCCTCACTACACTTCCACAAAAACATAAACCAGTCCTCAAAAAGCAACTTCAAAACATCTTCAAAAATTACATGCTCACTGTAAATTCCTAAAGGACTGAAGCTAGTAAATCTCTTTTCGCGATCAATTACTCCACCCATTATACTCAAACAACCATAAGAAGATATTCCACAACATAGAGCATCAGGTAGAAGTAAATTTCCACACATAGGAAGCAAAATTGTCTTCTACTTGACAATGTAACAAACAACAGCTTCTCAGAAAAAAATTCTCCCACATAAACACTCCAAATAGCAAATGAATGTATAAAGTCAGAATCCAGTTGGTACCCAAAACTAGGATCTGAAATTAGGAGCAATGGCTCATAAAAATCTGATGTTATCACTCCAATTTTACCTCTATCAAATATGCTATGAGCAGAATGAATAATAATGAAAACACAATCACTAAATCTGATGCTATTTTTCATAATAATGAACTGATTTGTCCTGGTGAGGACATTAGAAGATCAAGTAATAATTGAATTTACCTCCACCATTCCAGAATGAAGAGATTGAGAAGTAAGAAACTTCATTGAATCTTCCTCATCTTCTTCTACAGGAGCAGAAATTGAATTAACTAGAGATGAAGAAATTGACTGAAATGGAGAATTCAAATTACCTGTTGACTTCTCATATTGTGCACCAACACAATTAGGGGATAAATTTGCTTCAATAACTTCAACTTCCTGAAAAATTCCAGAAGGTAAATGAATAGAATCACCTGAATCCTCTACATCATCATCATCTTCGAGAGATTCATCTTCATCTTCATCCATATTATCTCTAGCTGTATGAAAACTACCAACCTTAGAAATCTCAGAAAAAAATTTCTCTCCACCCTCATCAGTGGAAACAGGCAAAACCTTAGTGTTGATACTAATTATCCTATATCAAACATACATGTAACTTCGAGATTGATGATGGTTATCGACTAGGCGTTACTTTG
>JAJJMA010020152.1:0-20209 GCA_023529015.1 Papaver nudicaule | reverse complement strand
GAGATTACTCCAGTTAGAGGTTTGGATATTGATTTTTGAGATCGTCCAAACTCTTTACCATAAGACTCACGAGCCAAAACGAAAAGTTGGTAGTATTTCGGTACCCCTTCTTTTTCAAATCCTATATCAATACATACTCAAGCCAAGCAAATGCCTAAAGCATTTCATGAGTATTTCATGTCTTCAGCACGGAAGATATCTTATATCCTTAAAATAATATTTTAAGTATAAGACTCAGCGTCCAGTGAATAGCACAATCAATTCAACACAAGTTGACTCGAGCTACGAGTCCTACGTATTATTCAACAGAGACGTCGAACGTGTCACAAATGGGGGGATTTACATTAGGGTTTTGGTCTGGCGGTCTACGGCAGTTGTGGCGTGACACCCACTTAGAAAGAGGTTATGCTCGTGGGAAATACCGGCGTAATGGGTATTGGGCATGACTGGCGGTTAAGCTATCTCCACGGGAGTAACTCCATCATTCCACTATCTCCACTTAACCATTTTCCTCCACGATTAACAAGAGATCAGTGTATTTCTGAACATACTATAAATAGATGATCCCATATGTTTTCCAAGGACAATCCAACTCAATTCAACTTAACTCATCTCAATTCATCTCATTCATTCGAGCAAAACCTGATATTCATATTCAATTGAGAAATTCTTGCGAAATTATAAGGGAAACCAAGTTGTCTTCGACAACCATCATCTTCCTAAGTTATTCAGAAACCACACACATTACCTTTTTTCAACCAGAAATACCTGATCTCACTCTTTCTCTGCTTCCCTCCCTAAGACCAACCCTATTTCCTCATCTGTGACCGAAGAAAATGTGGAACGTCTATTGTCTTGGTTTAGGCTAGATTTGTTCGACTTTGATCTCTCGAACTTAAAAGTACTCTTTTGCAGTACATTGTTTTCCAAGAGTGAAGATGCCCGTGAAAACCGAGTTACTCATCGTCTCATTAACAAGCAATATGGGGCATCATCGATCAATGCTGTCAGTGAAGGAAACAAGAGGAAAAACACAATTGCAGAAAATTCTCAGTTTAAGCGTTCTACTCGTGCTTCTGCCCCTGCATCCTCGACACGAATGACACAACGTAAGGTGGACCCAATGCAGATGAACATTCCAGAGGAAGCTCAAGGACAACGACCACCAAAAGAGAATCTAGACGCCCCTGACGGCATGCTCCCCATGGAAGAGATGATTGAACTACTGGAAACATGGATAGAAGAAGGAACTGTATAGTTACCTTACCTAAATCACTTACCGAATGAACAAGACAAGGCGAATGCCAAATATTGCATGTTCCACAGGAAGGTCTGCCACATCACCAGCGAATGTTTTGCTTTGAAGCGCATATTTCAGGAAAAAGTCGAATCGGGAGAACTGCAACTAGGGACTGAGTGTGTTCACAAGGATCTGTTACCTATCAGGAGCTTTACTATCCCTACCGAGCCGGTAGACCAAAGCGTGAAATCCCTAATGACGGATTTATGCGAGACTCTTTATTTGTCCCAAGGACAACGAAAGGATATTTTCACCACTCTCAACCATGTTGTCTCTGGGAAGCGTCTCCTGCTTATCCAGGAAACACAGTCGTTACACGAGGAGGAGAAAGAATACAAAATGCTACAAAAATGCGACTGGGGGGGTGCTCACCACGGCTCATCTTAAAGGTTCCATAGTCCAGAGTACATTGGTTGATGCTGGAGTTGCTGTGAACACAATCTCAATCAGAACTCTGAAGATGGCAGGCATCCCACGAAAAAGCAAGACGACGAATTCTCCCACAACTGTCATGGGTCCGGGGGGAAAGGTGCAGTAAGCGTGTGGTCGTGCCAAGTTGCTGATAAAGATGGGAACTACCCAGGTGGAGACTACCTTCCACATCCTTACTGAAGATCCTGATTACGACATGGTATTGGGATGACCCTGGATTCAAGGCAGTGGGGCACCTTCAGGTATTACCAATTTCACCAATTCACCAATGCATTTATTACACCAGTTAGAAATGCTAGTGAGATTGAAACAAGAGACAGAGGAAGATGCAGTGTCATATGTTCAACAATTCTGTGACCAAGTGGATGCCATCCACTTTGGGTCATTTCCACCAAGGACGATTCCACCATCAGAAAAGTCAGAAGCGGACAAGGAAAAGAGTTCTTCTCTTGTCTCGCAATTCGAATGGGTCACATCACCTATAACTTATTTCAGAAAGTGGATAACAACTCCAGACGCTCCACGTGAAAAACATGAAGGCTGCACCAAGATTATTACACATGTAGTGTCTTTTGACAATGGGGGATACCTCGGGCAGATATTTGTGACATTACAAGTACCAGAGGATAGAAGAGGTTTGCTCACGCCCTCGACTACGACAACAACGAAGGAAAAGACGTCTCTTCTCATGTGGTAAAGAAACCAAATGCCTTTGACATTGGAGAAGTGGTAATGAAAGCATCAGTGAACAAAGGTAATCGACTAATGACGCACTCCTTGTGTAACTGGGAAGGGCCCTGCATGATTGCGAAAGTTATCCCAGGTGACTGTTACAAACTAGTCACGATGGATGGGATTGTGGAGCCAGCAGTTGTACGGGGAAAGTGGCTCAAGGCATACTCTGATTAATCCCTTTAGGATTCTGATTTCCCCTTTTCATGACCGTTTGTTTATTTCCTTCAAAGACATGCGACTCTGTGCATGTTGTAGTTAGGATTTCAATTTCTTTGTCATTTTGATTCAAAAAGAAGAAGGAGACTCAACAATTCCCAAAATCTACTTTATTCATTGCAAAAGAGAAACATAAATCCTACAGAAAAGAAATCTTCCAACACATAGAAAAACCTAAACAAATTCAAATATAGAGAAAACCTTCAAGGGCAGACTTTGACATCTCGGTCTCCACATAGCCTTTATAAGCTTCAACAACCTTCTTCTTTGTCTCCAATGCCTTCTCCAAGTCCTTATCTCCTTCTTCTTCAACTCCAACTCTACTGCCAAGTTACGAACTTCCTATTCACTATTAGCAATCTATTCATGAATGTCACCCTCTGAAGATTTGAAACAAGCATGAATGTGTTCCAAACACTCACACACCCAGGACACGCGAAGTTTGGTATCTTCCTTGGCAGCAACGACAGAATCATACCAACTATCAAGTAAACCACTTGTAATGTCCTGCACAGGAGTTTCAAACATATCACTTAGTGTATCTAGCAGATCCGACACAGCGTTCTCCTATGAGCGAACATGAATTACCATCTCAGCATCATCAGCAAAATGGCCATACTTGTCCCAAATCCTTCTGTAAAGATCCTCATGACGAGGGGGAACATTGAAGCCACCGATAGACACGAAACCCCTGAGAGGGACAGCACGACGAGGAACTCAACACCAGCATCCGGATACTTTTTCATTTCTTCAACAATGCTGCTATCCAAAACTGTGTTATCGACTGTGGCATCAACATGAGAATTATCCACGTCCTGAATTGGAGGCATATCAACGTCATGAGGCAAAACATCATCTGCATCAGCATCAGACATTGCATGTAAGTAGAACCAATGAGTTAGAGATAATAAAGAAGACTAAGAACACTTTAGGCAACACAAAATCTACACGTCTGGAAAAAACAAACTCACTCGATCGCCTTCGCAGTCTGATGCATCCATGAGAGTCGTACCACTATTACTCTCCTCAGAAGACGAATCACTGTTGATTCATCTACCGAAACACCAGGGTCGTCCTCTACGGTCTCGACGCAATTTTGAGGCGATGTCTCCCTCGCCAACCACATCCTCCGAAAAGCATCTGATTTCCCAGGCGAAACAGGAAAGGGGTTCACTTTAGGAATAACTCCATGTGGCTAAAGTTCGAGAGCAATTAGTGGAACTGGAAATACATTAAACAGAAAGTTATCAATGCAGAAGGATGTGAAGTACGAACCTTTGGAGGCCCACGTTTGATCTTTAATACGTTCCTCCCTGGGGACTTAACTCGTGGAGGAACTACCTGGGAAGAAGAATCAGCAGGAAGGAAAGGTTTCTTGGTACAGAAATCACCAACGTCTTACAAAGGGTTCCAAATTCATTATACGCACACATGAAGTTTTACGAAGGCGATGCATGAAGGGGGAAACTTACTCTACTTACCGTCTTGCGTTTGGGATATGGATCACCATGCATTCTCCGTAGTAGAGGAATATTCAGTGCAAAGGTTGTTAGTCAACTAGTTTGTGTATCCCAAAAGATAACATATTGCTCGGTGACTCCAGGAATAAGGTTGGGACGAGGAAATTTCTATTCTCTACCCGTTTGTGAATCGCATCATCCAGACCCATATTCAAGTCATAAACAGAAGGCCCAATGCCACGAAAGAAAGAAAGGTCCTGATCAAAACCCATGTGCCTTGCCGCCCTATCAATGTTATATGATACTACTGTATAGTCACCATTCTTGAGGGAAAGGAAGTACTCTGGTGTACTGATAAGCATAAAAGAAGCTTCTTTTGGCGAATGAGGGTCACCCGAGTAAATGACGTCTCTAGCACTGCCTATGAAGACCTTCGTTTGCTCCATCCGAGGGGGAATAGTGGTCCAAGGACGAAACAGGATTCTCTGTTCGTTATCAAGAATATCAACTAAATCCAAGCTGGACGACTGCTTCCTACCGTCCCATATGCAAATCCTAGCATATGAATGTCCGATGAATGGCAAGTCAGTTCTTTGTTTGGGCGCATAATCAGGAAAGTGTTCCCACAACCAAGATTGTACGAAGGAAAGATTGATATAAGACTTGATTCGCTGATCACCATCAGACCACGCCATGTTTACCACCAGTGCATCCAAGTGTGAATATTGTGAGCCCAGAAACAGACTTCCAATAGAAATCCTCTCACCGTTAGCCATTAACATAGGAAGGGGAATTGTGAATGGTTTATTCTACCGCCAGGATGGTCTTCAAAGGTGTCTCTCGATAGCCATAATACTAGGAGCGCCGCAACGCATATAGTGTCATCTACCTTATACTCAGAGTTATCACGATCGTGTCTCCAACGACTAATCCAGCCCGGGGCTTGGGAGACGGCATAATTATTCATCAGAACAAGTAAGGACATTTTCATTTTGGGGTAAAGGGGAGAACTTATCATCACAATCGGGCTTCTGATAAGGCTTTGTCTTCTTAAGACCCTTACCACTGGAGGTTTTGCCATTGGAGGATTCTATTTCATCATCTTGCTTAGACGACATCTGGAAAGCAAAAGACGAATTCAGTTCATACTGCAATTGAGAAAATCTGAAGACAAAGGATGAACATACGACGTACCTTTGCTCTGGAAGAACGGCTGGACACTAGTGAAAGGATTATCACTTACGATGCTCCCAGGAAATCTGAGTAAGAGCTAACCTTGTTAGTATTCCTCTTTGCCATAATTATTTACATGCTCAAGATCACTCTTGTCAAGTAGTATCTTTTCAAAACACATAATAATCATGCGAATCGCGTTGTCGAACTTATAACTAGGTTTCTGTCACTTAGTTTTTCGACCGGATGACTTATGCATGTACATATATACGAGCAAAACATGATTTTAGCACTGGCCTCGCCAGTTACCATCCGTCCGGTGGCCTCACTGCCAGGACCACTACTAAATGCATATACACGCGTGTGTGTGTGTGTGTGTGTGTGTGTGTGTGTGTGTATATACACGTATAATATCACAGGAAAATTTAAAATAAAAATAAAAAAACACGCGGGCGGCGGCTGTCATCCGCCTGGCAGCCAGCGCTGCTAGGCCAAGTATTTAAAAAAAAAATACGATTTTCGGCGTCGGCGGTCCAGCAGGCCTGCCACCGGTGACCCAATCCTAGGTTTTTTCCAAATTCATGTTTTTTTTTAAAAAAAAAACTTTTTAAACGTGAATTAAAGGTAAAAGTAGTATTTACCTGAATTTTGAAAGATGGACAGAGAAGAAAACTTATAAAAAGAAATCCAAACTAGACTTCTATATATAGGGAAATATGAAGTACTAGTTTTGCTAGGAAATTGTTTCCTTCTTAAACTCTAAGAAACCTTGTTAGAAAAGAAAAGGTCTCTAAAAGGCAATTTCTTTATTTCATATTGTCTAAAATATACTCCCTCTGTTTTTTTATTTCAGTACTAATTTCTAATTACGTCTGTTTTTTTATTATGTCCTATTTCTGTTTATAGACATATTTCCCCCTAAAACTCTCAAGTATACCCCTGATTTTTTATCTCACAAAATATTTTTAGTGGGACCTAATATATAAAATCTCAAATCATATTTTGTATAATAAGGAAACAAAATTACCATCATAATTTTTATTTATCCTTCATTCTATTTTTAGTTATCCAAGTGTTAAAAGATAATTTTATTTTTATCTTTTTTTCCATTTTTGTTTTTGATTTCATTACCTATTTCATTATTACCTATTAAAGCTAAACTTAATTTTTTTTTTTTGTAATACTAGTCAGTTTGGTAATAATTCAAGGATACTTTGGGAAATCTCTTGGTCTCTTTAATATCTTGACTTTGTCAATTAGGACTAAAATAAACAAATAGAGGGAGTATTATTATATTATTCTAACCAATCACCATCTTGTGCTTACTTCAGAATGATATCATTCCACACTAAGCAGGGAACTTAATGTTGATGGTGGATTTTAGAGTATGGGTAAAATTGTAAAACAACATAATGGACTTAGAATAGGCCCATGTTAAAAGATAAAATTTTGCACCACCCAACAAAGCATGATGAACCACCATGTAACCAGGAGAGCAGGACTGCTGCAGCGACTCTGGTTAAACAAGGAATGCCTTGGCCAGTGCCATCCTATGAACACAAGGCACCCTTGTTATACTTGGCCATCTCATGACCAAGCCCTCTGTTGGCTAGCGCCATCCTATGGACACACGCCACCGTTGTTATGCTTGGCCATCTCATGGCCAAGCCCTCTATTGGCCAGCGTCATCCTATGGACACATGCCAATTTGTTATGCTATTAGCCATTTCATGGCCAAACCCTTCCTTGGCCAGCGACATTCTATGGACACATGCCAATTTGATATGCTTGGCCATTCCATGGCTAAGCTCTTCCTTGGCCAGCACAATCCTATGGACACATGCCAATTTTCTATGCTTGGCCATTCCAAGGCCAAGCTCTTCCTTGTCCAGCGCCATCCTATGGACACATGCCAATTTGCTATGCTTGGCCAGCGTCATCCTATGGACACATGCCAATTTGTTATGCTTGGTCATTCCATGCCAAGCTCTTCCTTGGCCTGCGCCATCCTACGGACACACGCCACCTTGCTATGCTTGGCCATTCTGTGGCCAAGCTCCCCCTCTTTTGGCCACGTGCCACTTTTTATCATGTTTGGCCAAACCCTAATTAGCTTGCGCCATCCTTGTTATTCTTGTCCATCCCATGGCCGAGTCCTCCCTGACTTGCGCTATCTTTGGCATGTTTAGCCAGTCCATGGCCAAACCTAACCTGGTTTGCGTCATCCTTGGCATGTTTGTTCAGTCCATGGCCAAACCTAATTTAGTTGGCGCCATCCTTGACATGTTTGGCCGGTCCATGGCCAAACCTAATTTGGTCAGCACAATTTGCCTCCTTGGTCAGCGCAGTCCTTGGCCTACTTGGCTAGCTCCATCCTTTGCATGCTTGGCCAAGCCTATTTGGCCAACACTTTCCCTAGTATATTTGATCAAACCTAATTCTTAACGGTACCAACCTGTGGTGTACCCTAGCCTCTTGGCAAACCTAGATTATAGGTAACACCAGCCTATGACGTACCTTGGTCATCTGTGGTCAAGCATGTTCTCATGATTCACCTGACTAACCATTCATGGTGTTGCGATAAAGGTAATCCTATATCAATACATACTCAAGCCAAGCAAATGCCTAAAGTATTTCCTGAGTATTTCATGTCCTTCAGCACGAAAGATATCTCATATCCTTAAAATAATATTTTAAGTATTGCTAAGACTCAGCGTCCAGTGAATAGCACAATCAATTCAACACAAGTTGACTCAATCTACGAGTCCTACGTATTATTCTACAGAGATGTCGAACGTGTCACAAATGGGGAATTTACATTAGGGTTTTGGTCTGGCGGTCTACGGCAGTTGTGGCGTGACACCCACTTAGAAAGAGGTTATGCTCGTGGGAAATACTGGCGTAATGGGTAGTGGGCATGACTGGCAGTTAAGCTATCTCCACGGGAGTGACTCCATCATTCCACTATCTCCACTTTACCATTTCCTCCACGATTAACAATATGTTAGGGAATTGTCCGGTCAAACCCACTAGCGTTGGTATGCCAAGCTGGTTGTCAGTTTTAGGTGTCAAAACTCAATCTTGATTTAGCCTACTAGAGTTTAGATTTCGGAATTGGGATATAGACAAAGTAGTAGAGACCTTGAAGACGAAGACTGTGAAGACAAAGAAGACATCAATTATTCTTCATCGACAAAAGGTTAGTAGGAGTTATAACTTTTATGGAAATTCTTTTATTCTACTTATTTTATCTTTCGAAATAGTCGGCTACTTTAGTAGAGATACTAATAGCGATTGAAATCGTGTTCTTGTCTACATGACCATGTGTTATGCTGGTATTTGTTCCACAAATAATACTAAGGTTACAAGAATGCATGGGATAGATTCGATACCATTTGTCCATAGCAATGGTTTTCTTGCAAATCACTTGTAGGATATGGGTGAATCTAAAGGAGTACTCTTGAGCAACAGTCCAGTGGATTATAGCTGAGGGCGTCTAACACGTCTAAGTACTGGCCCAGCCCAGAACTTCCAGCGGATCCAGTTAAACCCTAATTTTGAACTAAGGCGGTTCACGAACTGGTTCCTGAACAGTGACTTGGGATTTTCTCCTGAGTTCCAATACATCAATTTATACACGTACATGTACGTGAACCACAGATTCGATGTATCTGTCCGGAATTCAGAAGGACGGTTTGCGAACCGTCCAAGGTGAATATTCTCTGAGATTTTCACACGGGTTAAACTCTGACTCCTTTATCTCTTAGTTGGACTTGGTTATCACGAAATATATTCTATGGTCCATCTAACGAATCTCAATGAGTCAATAAGATAAAGATTATCTCTGGTCTGTTGGATTTATATCTTGAAGTGTTTTTAAGCTAACAAAACACTTGGCAGATAAATGATTAATGAATTCCAATTGAGATAAATCTCTGTTTACTTGGAGGGTTTCCTAAACTTGTGGGACAAGTAACTAGTTGCTTTATTCCTAAGCAGCCTATCTTATTGAGTGCTATAAATAGAGGATTATGGGACGAAAACCGCAAGCATCAAGCATACGTGAGATTTCTCTGTGGAATTAATCGTAAACTCTTTTCACTTAGGTGAATGCTTGTTGTGGTATAGTCATCCTCTATTAGGTAACAGTTCCTCTGTGGGAATTACTTAACGACTATAAAGACTTCTCTTGAGAGTTGGGAAGCACAGGTAGGAGATTGAGACCTTAGTGGTTGAAATCGAAGTAACCTGTAACCTTGGTAACCTGATCACGTTCTTGTCTATTATACGCTCCTTCTCTTCTGATATAAGGCCATTCAAGAACTGATATGTTACACACAGGGTTGAAAGGAAACAACGCACGGCTGCACTCGGTGTTGTAAGACCTAGTTAGCTCCAGTTGTATAAGTTTCTTAAGTGAATCTTCGTTTACAACTGAGGTAGAGACAAGTTGGGCATAATTTACTAGGTTTACTTGTGAGCCCCCGCTTGTAAGTAGATTTCCGTATGACCTGGAGAAATCCGAAGGAAGTCACTTTGTGTGTGTCAAACTGATAAAGGACAATTTAAAAATATAGTTGATAATTGAGGTTGCAAAGCCGGAATTATTGACACAAGCCTTTAACAGTGGTTAAAGAAACTCCTAGGCCTGTAAAGGACGTCAGCTGGGGTAATCAAGTGTGTGACGATCTGTGGGGGATCTAGAAATGTAAGGAGTACGACAGTAGCCAATTCGCTTGGAGGGCTTGAGTTGGTCTCTGCTACATCTCTGACCGAAGTCTTATAGTATGCTAGTGTTTGTAGACAGTTTGTACTGTGTTCTATCTGGACGAGGTCTCGAGGTTTTTCTACAAGTTGTAGTTTCCTCGTTAAAAAAATCTCTGGTGTCTTGTGTGCTTTCTTACCGCATTATATTCTCTGAGTATATAATTAAAGCAAACACAAGAAGTACGTTATTAATAACCTGATCGTTGTCTCCAATCCATCTATTGGATTTATCAAGACCTTGTCTTGTGTCGGACTGATCCCTTGAGCTCCAAACTCATTATACAGATTTGGATATTGATTTTTGATATCGTCCAGATCAGACCATAAGACTCACGAGCCCAAACGAAAAATTGGTAGTATTTCGGTACCCCTGTTTTTTCAATTGGTATCAGAGCCGGTGAACACATAAAGGATGTAACTGTCTGTGTTTATCGCGGCTTGTGAGTTATGGAACAAAGCATAGAGCTTGTAACGTACCACCAAAGTTTGATGGCACAAACTACCTATGGTGGAAGACTGCAATGAGATCGTTTTTGCAAGCCCGGGATTTCAAAACTTGGGTTTATGTCGAAAAAGGATATACACCACCAACTATTCTAGATGGTGAGGTATTTGTCCTTAAAGACATAGCGGATTACGATGACGTGAAAACTCTCGACGCTAAGCAAAACTATGATGGGCTTAATGCTATCATCCAGGTAGTAACACCTGATCTTTTCCATCACGTGGCCACATGTGCAACCTCGCAAGAGGCTTGGATTAGATTAAAGACCGTGTTCAAAGGGAATTCAGCAGAAAAAGAAGCTAGACTTCAAAACCTCATGTCTGACTAGGAGAACCTTCGAATGCTTGAGGATGATAACTTTGAAGAATTTAACCACAAATTTTCTGAAATAGTAAATGCCTGTCACACTTAAGGTAAAGTTATTCAGGAAAGGGACATTGTGTGTAAAATTCTGAGGTCATTACCCTCAAGGTACGAATCAAAGAAACATGCCATCCAAGAAGTTCATGGCTTAGATATAACAAGAAGTGACCTTGTTGCTAAACTCAAAATCTTTGATCATGAAAGAAAATCTGATCAAAGAAACACAGTTGGTCTGAAAGCCATGAAAACAGACTCATCTCATGAGACATGTACGAATGATGATCTTGCATTATTCATTCAAAATGTGAGAAGACTCTTAAGAGGTAGAAAGAGATACAATTATCCACCTCTCACCAAGAGCAAAGATTGGGATGACACCAATGAGCCACAATGCTACAAATGTCTTGGTTACGGTCACATGTCTCTCGAATGTCCGAATAAAGACTATTGTGGAAAAGTCAAAGCTTTTGATGCTATGCAAAAGCAAAGTCCCATAAAAGAGAATACTCAGAACATGACTCTCTTTGTTGTACATCAGGAAAGTCTTCCACCAAGTCCTGATAATAAGAATTCACTAACGAATTCTTTCTCTCTGAAGAACAAAGGGTACTTGTTTACCAAGTTACTTGAAGAAAGATGTTGAATTCTTGAACAAGAAAAGGAAGAACTAAGTAGAAAACTTTCTTCGACACTCTTTCAAGTACAATTGTTATAAAGAGATAAAAAAAAAATTGGATTCAGATCTTTTCAAGAAATTGAGTTAAATTGTTGATAATCGACACTTTAAGATCAAGAATTCCAACCTGGAAAAGAAGAAATCTTCTCAGACGAAATCTATGTCTGATACTTCTAAAAAGTTAAAGCCAGGAAGGAGTAATTCTTCACAAAAAGGTGATAGAAATTCTCCTAAAACACATTCATCCAGACTTAAAGAATGTGGTCATGAGAGAAAAACAGGTAAAGGTCATCCTGTAAAACCTCATAATAAGGTGTTGGAAAAACAACATGAGAGAAGAAGTTCTTTCAAAAATCTGGTACAAGTATGAGTTGAAAAAGCAAAAAGGGATTCTGGTACCTGTTATCCTGTGAATCAAAGAGCTAGTCAAACCTCATACCGAAACTCATATCACACTACTGATATAGGAGGAAAACCGAGAAGTAAAGGTGTAAAGACAAGATTCAACGCTTGTAACACCTTGAAAAGTAAAAGAAAACGAAAGACATTGATGTCCTTGTCACCAAGGACTTCAGTATCCTCCTCTCACTAAACTCTTTTGTGCAGTTCTATTGTTAAACTAATCCTGATAACAATGGAAATATTGCATAAGGATTTAGGGAGTCTGTATAGGAGGAAAATAGACTGATTTCTGATCAACCTGGAAAGTCGTACAGTTCGCGAACGATAATTTATGTTACTTATCCAGAGTCTCGATTGATATTTATCTTTAAATGAGAGATTTTATCTCATGAAAAACCTTTAGTCCGATCCTTTAAAACTTTAAAATTCCGAGATCAAGAGATTATATCAAACATGACAGACTCTGGAGGAAAATGGGAAGAAATTTGGACAATTGTCTTTCCAAACAAGAAGATTCGCATAGAATCATCTGATGATAAAGCCAGCCATACTTCTGTACAAGGTAATCTTACTGGTACAGAAAGGAAGGAAATTCATCTAGATAAAAAGATGGATGAAGTACTTGAACAACTCAAATACTTTGCTGGTGAGATGAGTGTTATCGCAAATCATGTGAATACTAGCCTCCATGATTTAATTAAGAGAGTTACGACCATTGGAGAACAACTTGGTACCTTGATAACCTCAAGTAATAAGATTGTTCTTTCAGTTAAGATAGTTGATTCCTTGTGAGAACTTGTTCTTACTTTTGCCTAAGGAATATAAACTATATCTAAAAGTAGTTTGCCTTTTCATGCTTTTTAGAGTTTTTCAGCATGTACTACTTTATTTCATTAATAAAAGTTCTTTTTAGATGATTATTATGATGTTTGCAATACTTGATTTGTCTACCTCAATCTTATTGCAACACATAGCTCTTTCCATTACCTCGGTAGTGCTGCAAAGTTATGTCTATTACAAAAGTTAAGCTTTTTCTCATGATCAAGAAACTTTTGGTTGTATGATTTAGGGTTTTCACAAACTCAGAATCATATACTCTTTTCCAAAAATCTGGCTATGGGAAAGAGATTATAAACAAAGGTATACTGGATAACATTAAATTGTTTTGTCCATGTTAGGCTTTGTAAGTTGTTTTTTGTTGAATAACACCACATGGGGGAGAGTTCTTAACTGAGATTGCGCTTAATAACAAATCTTTTTGGGGAGCGTGGATGTGGAATATTAGGAGAAAAGTGTGTCTATATTTCTCCAAAGATAAATCAACTTAGAGATCATCGTCCTGATTTCCTAGTTATGTCATCTTAAACTTGGTATGTGAGTACTTAGCTTAACCTATTCCATAGGTTTATGAAACCCTAGTCTCAAACTACTTTGTCATATTTTTGTGACAAATATGGGGAGAATACATATGGTTCTTGTTCTTGTGGTTCATAACCATAGGGGGAGAACATCATGTGCTTACTTGTTGTACTTTTTCAAAGTATCAGGTAAGGGGGAGTAATTAAAGTTAAGAAGAAGCTTCATATCAGGTATGAGTAGAATCACTTTAAAAGTTTTGATACACGGACTTTAAAGTTTGCTCAGATTCTTACTCTTTGCACAAACAACATGTGGGATTAGCATATTAACCCATGTAAGCTTGAGCGTACCTTTGTGGTTGTTTGAGCTGGATATGTTGTAGGTGATGTCTACGAATGCATCAACAAGAGTTAAAGGAACACATCAAGACTCAAGGGAGAAGTTGCAGAATTCAAGAAATCAAGATACATCTGGTTAGTACTTAATTGTATATCTTTTGAATCCATATGTAAATTGGTTTTGTCACTAAAATTGACAAAGGGGGAAGATGTTAGGGCATTGTCCGGTCAAACCCACTAGCGTTGGTATGTCAAGCTGGTTGTCAGTTTTAGGTGTCAAAACTCAATCTTGATTTAGCCTACTAGAGTTTAGATTTCGGAATTGGGATATAGACAAAGTAGTAGAGACCTTGAAGACGAAGACTGTGAAGACAAAGAAGACATCAATTATTCTTCATCGACAAAAGGTTAGTAGGAGTTATGACTTTTATGGAAATTCTTCTATTCTACTTATTCTATCTTTCGAAATAGTCGGCTACTTTAATAGAGATACTAATAGCGATTGAGATCGTGTTCTTATCTACATGACCATGTGTTATGTTGGTATTTGTTCCCACGAATACTAAGGTTATAAGAATTCATGAGATAGATTCGATACCATTTGTCCATAGCAACGGTTTGCTTGCAAATCACTTGTAGGATATGGGTGAATCTAAAGGAGTATTCTTGAGCAAGAGTCCAGTGGATTATAGTTAAGGTCGTCTAACACGTCTAAGTACTGGCCCAGCCCAGAACTTCCAGCGGATCCAGTTAAACCCTAATTCCGAACTAAGGCGGTTCACGAACCGGTTCGTGAACAGTCACTTGGGATTTTATCCTGAGTTCCAATGTATCAATTTGTACACGTACATGTACGTGAACCACAGATTCGATGTATCTGGCCGAAATTCAGAAGGACGGTTTGCGAACCGTCAAAGGTGAATATTCTCTGGGATTTTCACACGGGTTAAACTCTGACTCCTTTTCTCTTAGTGGGACTTGGTTATCACGAAATATATTATGTGGTCCATCTAACGAATCTCAATGAGTCAATAAGATAAAGATTATCTCTGGTCTGCTGGATTTATATCTTGAAGTGTTTTTAAGCTAACAAAACACTTGGCAGATAAATGATTAATGAATTCCAATTGAGATAAATCTCTGTTTAATTGGTTTTCCTGAGCAACCTATCTTATTGAGTGCTATAAATAGAGGATTATGGGACGAAAAACCGCAAGCATCAAGCATACGTGAGATTTCTCTGTGGAATTGATCGTAAACTCTTTTCACTTTGGTGAATGCTTGTTGTGGTATAATCATCCTCTATTAGGTAACAGTTCCTCTGTGGGAATTACCTAACGACTATAAAGACTTCTCTTGAGACTTGGGAAGCACAGGTAGGAGATTGAGACTTTAGTGGTTGAAATCGGAGTAACCTGTAACCTTGGTAACCTGATCACGTTCTTGTTTATTCTACGGTCCTTCTCTTCTGATATAAGGCCATTCAATAACTGATACGTTACACACAGGGTTGAAAGAAAGCAATGCACGGCTGCACTCGGTGTTGTAAGACCTAGTTATCTCCAGTTGTATAAGTTTCTTAAGTGATTCTTAGTTTACAACTGAGGTAAAGACAAGTTGGGCATAGTTTACTCAGTTTACTTCTCAGCCCCCGCTTGTAAGTAGATTTCCGTATGACCTGGAGAAATCCGAAGGAAGTCACTTTGCGTATGTCAAACTGATAGATGACAGTTCAAACATACAATTGATAATTGAGGTTGCAAAGCCGGAATTATTGACACAAGCCTTTAACAGCGGTTAAAGCAACTCCTAGGCCTGTAAAGGACGTCAGCTGGGGGAATCAAGTGCGTGACGATCTGTGGGGGATCTACAGAAGTAAGGAGTGCGACAGTAGCCAATTCGCTTGAAGGGCTTGAGTTGGTCTTTGCTACATCCCAGACCGAAGTCTTATAGTAGGCTAGTGTTTGTAGACAGTTTGTACTGTGCGGTGTTCTATCTGGACGAGGTCCCGAGGTTTTTCTACAAGTTGTAGTTTCCTCGTTAAAAAAATCTATGGTGTCTTGTGTGCTTTACTTTCCGCATTATATTTTCTGATTATATAACTAAAGCAAACACAAGAAGTACGTTATTAATAACCTGATCGTTGTCTCCAATCCATCAATTGGATTTACCAAGACCTTGTCTTGTGTCGGACTGATCCCTTGAGATCCAAACTCAGGTTATACAGATTTAGATATTGATTTTTGAGATCGTCCAGATCTGACCATAAGACTCACGAGCCCAAACGAAAAGTTGGTAGTATTTCGGTACCCCTGTTTTTTCACAAGAGATCAGTGTATTTCTGAACATACTATAAATAGATGATCCCATTTGTTTTCCAAGGACAATCCAACTCAATTCAACTTAACTCATCTAAATTCATCTCATTCATTCGAGCAAAACCTTAGATTCATATTCAATTGAGAAATCCTTGTGAAATCATAATGGAAACCAAGTTGTCTTCGACAACCATCATCTTCCTAAGTTATTCAGAAACCACACACATTACCATTTTCAACCAGAAAATACATGATCTCATTCTTTCTCTGCTTCCCTCCCTAAGACCAACCCTATCTCCTCATCTGTGACCGAAGCAGATCTGGAACGACCATTGTCTTGGTTTAGGCAAGATTTGTTCGATTTTGATCTCTCGAACTTAAAAATACTCTTTTGTAGTACATTGTTTTCCTGGTAAAACAATAGGATCATAGTGAGATAGGTTCTATACACCTTTCACAACGATGGTTTGCTTGTGAATGAAAGTTTGAAGTATTTTGAATCTTGGAGAATCCTCGAATTCTTGCAACTCGAGTAGACGGATTAAGGTTCAAATCAAAATAATTTTAGGTTCGCAAACTGGATATTTGGTTTGCGTACTTTATAACAAAATTTGTGTCACTGAACTCCATTTGCATATTGAGTTCGTGTACCAAGACAGTCGGGATTTTCTTGAACTCCAAAGTGCATATGGTTCGCGAATCAGTTAGTGTACCAAGCTTTCAGGAATTCTCCCGAACTCCAAAAGTGTCTTTGGTTTCGCGAACTGAATGACGTTCAGTCAGAAATCTCCTCACGACTCACTACCACGTGAACTTGAACGTTAACGTTATATATCATATATGGTTCACATCCACCTTCTTAGTGGTTCACTAAGGCGAACTTTCACATGGGGTTCTATACCTAGAATCATGCTTATGACGAAGAGTTTTTTATTTATTTCACAACTGGTGTTGAGACCAAACTCTTGAAGTAATTTAAACTCTACCAAACTACTTGGTTATTAAACTCTTGTTGGTTTCCACAATTCTATGAATTCTAGATTAATTGTAGCGCAAACAAGTAACGAGCCCGTATACACGGTTCGCGAGCTTGCTTGTATCTCAAGTAATTGTTGCTTTATTCCTAAGAAATCTAACCTTATTGGATACTACAAATAGAGGACTCCTAGAACAAAAACAACATACCATAATTGTAACGACCCGACCCAACACCGATATTGTCCCCAATTAGCCATTGCGGTCATCCAGCAGTGTGGGGTTTTCAACGGGCATCGCTGCGGTCATCCAGCAGCAACTTCCCAGGAGGTCACCCATCTCTGGATTACTCCCGCCCGAGCAGCCTAACTGCAGAGGTTTTTCCAACTACTGAGTTAATTATGCTTGAATAGGCCTCGGTGTTATGAAAGGATAAACCACTACTTATATTCCATCGTTCGGCCAACCACCGCCGAATCGGGTTATTACAATACCACCACATTTAAATTGGAGCCGTCCCCGGCTCCGGAATATGTTTTTCAAGCCCAGATCTCCGACGTTCCCTGACCCTTATGAGACGAGCTACCTGGCACACAACCCTTCCAGCGTACTCTCCCACCCTCGACAGGTAAACCGTCGTCGGCTCTGATACCATCTGTAACGACCCGTCCCTCCACCGATATTGTCCCCACTTAGCCACTGCGTCTCATAAGTAATGAATTCTCCTTTCATAACACCGAGGCCTTTTCAAGCATAATTAACTCAGCAGTTGGGAAAAACTCTGCAGTTAAGCGTGCTCGGGCGGGAGTAGTCCAGAGATGGGTGACCTCCTGGGAAGCTGCTGCCGGATGACCGCAGCGGTACTCGTTAAAAATCCCACACTGCCGGATGACCGCAGTGGTTAAGTGGGGACAATATCGGTGGAGGGACGGGTCGTTACTGATGGTATCAGAGCCGACGACGGTTCACCTGTCGAGGATGGGAGAGTACGCTGGACAGGTTGTGTGCCAGGTAGCTCGTCTCATGAGGGGCAGGGAACGCCGGAGATCTAGGCTTGAAAAATATATTCCGGAGCCGGTGACGGCTCTAATTTAAAGGTGGTGGTATTGTAATACCCCGATTCGGCAGGTAGGGTTCGCCGAATGGAATATAAGTATTGAATTCTCCTTTCATAACACCGAGGCCTTTTCAAGCATAATTAACTCAGCAGTTGGAAAAACTCTGCAGTTAAGCGTGCTCGGGCGGGAGTAGTCCAGGGATGGGTGACCTCCCGGGAAGTTGTTGCCGGATGCCCGCAGCGGTGCCCGTTGAAAACCCCACACTGTCGGATGACCGCAGTGGCTAAGTGGGGAAAATATCGGTGGAGGGATGGGTCGTTACAAGAATACTTCAGAGAATTCTTCGAAAACCCTTTACACTTCGGTGTATACCTTGTTTAAGGAGTCGTTCTCTATAGGCATATTTCCTTTGAGAATTGTCCTACGCGTATTGAAAGACTTCACTCGAGGGTTTTTGAAGCATAGGTAGATACTATGTTCTATGTAGTATCAGGATCCATAATCTTGGTTGGTGTATTGATTCTTGTCTATTCAAAGGTCCTTCTTCTGATATAAGGCCATTTAAGAACAAACAATCAATTACAAGATTGATAGAAACCATATAAGGATGCGTATGCGTGGTACGTCCCAGTAGTTCCATTAGTGTGAGGATCAAACCTAGTTCCTCACTTTTAAGGTAGAGACGAGTTAGGCATCATTTACGTGCCAGCCCTAATTCGTAAAAAGATTTATGTATAACCTGGATCATGTCACTTTAAAAAATTCTCTCTTGGAGGACAAATCGAATACAAACCCTTTAGCAACGGATAATGCAACTCCTAGACCTGTAAAGGGCGTCAGCTAGGGAATAAAGTTTGTACGGTCTTGCGAGATCCAAGATACGTAAGGCGTGTGACAGTAATTGAATCACTTGGAGGGTCGGTTGGGTCTCAAATACATTCCAAGCTAGTGACCGTTTAAACACGCCTGTTACTTAACTTGCACACAATGAACCTAGACACCTTTCACATGTAGAAACATTGTGAAAGGATTAGCCTTATCCCTTGACTAGGAGATATTCTACAAAACTTATCTCGTAAGAAAGATAATTGTAGCAAAACCCTAATCAGAACGGACCACAACTCACGTGTGAAAGTGGGTCGTCGTACCTAGGAGATGGACCTCAGAAACACGACCGGAAAAACCCTAACCGTAATTTCCGTGGATGGTTCGCGAACTGCCACGCTTCAAAAAAGCGTTCCAGAAAGTTACAGAAGCTTCCTACTCCTTTTTCCAGAATTCAGCTTTTAGCCACGCTTTTCAGTTTCAATAAATCACTCATAACTTGTTCGTTATACAACGGAATTAAGTGATTCTTGAAGCGTTGAATTCGTATTTCCATTCACTATAACATGGAGACCTACTCAAAGGTCAAAGGTTGCCCTCACTATGATCATATGGACCAAATCTCCTCAGGTTAATATACAATGATGTAATTTCATCGTCATAAGCATTGTTCCACATAGTGAGTTCATTACTTCGATATATAGAGACAAGAGTAACAAGAGTTCAAGGAAAATTCAATCTTGACTAACCTTTGTTGATGAAGTCCTTGATGATGTCTTCTTGTGTTCTTCATCTTCGTCTTCAAAGAGTGGAGATCGACTTTAAACTCTACTACCTCTATCCTAGTCCGAAGTAAACCTTTAGTAGGCTAAATCAAGAATTGTGTTTTGACACCTAAAATTGACAACTAGCTTGACATACCAACGCTAGTGGGTTTGACCGGACAATGCCCTAACAATCTCCCCCTTTGTCAATTTTAGTTACAAAACCAATTTACATATGGATTCAAAAGATATACAATAAAGATATAACCCAGATGTACCTAGATTTCTTGAATTCTTCAACTTCTCCTTTGAGTCTTGATGTGTTCGTTTAACTCCTGTTGAAAAATTCGTAGACAGCACCACAACATATCCAGCTTAAACAACCACAAAGGTACGCTCGAGCTTACATGGGTTAATATGCTTATCCCACATGTTGTTTGTGCAAAGAGTAAGAATCAAAGCAACTTTAAAGTCTGTGTACCAAAACTTATAAAGTGATTCTACTCATTCTTGATACGAAGCTCCCCCTTAATCTTTATACCT
>JAJJMA010020136.1:0-12287 GCA_023529015.1 Papaver nudicaule | reverse complement strand
GCCAGTAATACTTCTCATGGATTTGTAGGAACAACTTCCTCTTCCCTTGGTGTTCTGCTTCGTGCATCTCTCTCAGAACCGTGGGGATTTCCTCGTCCGACAAGCAGCGAAGTAAACCTCCCCCGTAGCTTTTGCGAGATAACATTCCTTCGTGGTAGAGAAACCTTCTGGATCTTTTAATCAAACGACTAGCTAGGTGTTGATCTTCCGGAAAGACTTGTTCGTTGAGGTACTTGATGAAAGGTTCTCTCCAATCTTCAGAAGGCTGGCACACTAAGGCCTCGGGATGATGAGGGTGAGCCTGGCAGTTGGAGCACGTCTCTTGTAGAGCCCGGGATTGTGCTTCCATCATCGGCCAATACTAGCCAAGCCTCTGGAGTCTTCGATACAGAGTTACGGCAAGAGTTTGTCCGCAAATCTCATCATGAACACGCTCGAGTTGTTGTTGTTCTTCAAGTCCTCCCAAACATCGTGACAGTGACCCATCTGGGTTTCTATGATACAACACCCCATGGAAAAGAAAGAAGTGTTTTAACTCTTTTACCCCGAGTTTTCGTGTGGTAGTATAGTTACCTAGATCTTTGATAATGGGTGTTCGCCAGTCATTGTCCGGTATGAGCTCGCCTTCCGCCATCCAAGTTGAGGGAGCGGTCCGTCTCCGTACTGTTACAATTTCCTCCTCTCCTTTGAATTGGAGTTTAGACGCCAAGGTCGCTAAGCAGTCGGCGTGTCTGTTGTTAGTGCGTCTAGTATGTGTTATGATGGCGTCAGCGAAGTGGTTCAGCAACTTTTGTGCCTCTGCTCTGTGAGGAGCAAGGGTGATTTCCTTGAGAGAGTATACCCCGTTCATCTGATTTACCAGCAGCTTGTAGTTGCCTCTAATTTCGAGGTGAGTAGCTCCTGCTTGATTGGCTAATGATAGTCCAAGGAGGAAGGCTTCGTACTCGGCCGAGTTGTTGGTGCATTTAAAATCCAATTTGAACGAGTGAGAGAATACTTCACCCGTTGGGGATACCAAGACGACGCCCGCTCCTCCAGTATTGTCGCTCGGGGTGGCGGATCCATCGAAGTATAACAGCCATGTGTCTGTTTTTACCAACGTTATCTCGGGAAGCTCTCCTAGTACCTCTTCGTGCAGAGTCGTTGAGTCTTCTTCCGGGAATGCTGCAAGAAGGTCGGCTACTGCTTGCCCTTTGATGGCCTTCGGAGACACACAAGCTATGTCGAACTCGGACATCTGTAGTAGCCACCTTGCTGGTCTCCCAATCAGGGCGGGTTTCGAGAGGAGATATTTGATAGGATCTGCCTTCGCCATCAGGACTACTGGGTTGGAAAGGAGATAATGTCGAAGTTTCTGTACTGCAAAGACCAGAGACAGGCAGGCTTTCTCGGCTTTGGGATATCGAAGCTCCGTGTCCTTTAGAGTACGCTGATGTAGTAGACCGGGCATTCCACCCCTCCTTCGTCCTCTTGTGCCAACAGTGCTCCGATTTCGACGTCACTCGGGGCAGTGTAGAGAAGTAGTGGTTTTCCTCGCGCGGGGGGCTTCATGACCGTCGGTGATAGGAGCAATTGTTGTATTTTGTGGAACGCCTCTTGTTGGACAGATGTCCAGGCGAATGTAGCATCTTTCTTCAGCAAGGGGGTGAACGAAGCCACGAATTGGGCGAGTCCCGGGATGAAGCGTCAGATATAAAAGACTTTCCCCATGAAGCTTTTTAGTTCTCTCACCGTCCGAGGCGGTGGCATGGTAGTAATGGCTTGGGTCTTGGACAGGTCGACCTCAATCCCTCTTTCTGTTACTTGGAACCCGAGGAACTTCCTTGAAGAAACTCCAAAAGCGCACTTTAAAGGGTTCATCTTTAGTTTGTATTCCCGTCATCTTTCGAATACGCGTCGTAAGATTTCTATGTGTGACGCCCTGGTCTTGGATTTCACGACTACATCGTCTACGTAGTCCTCGACCTCCTTGTGCATCATGTCGTGGAAAATGGCTGTCATCGCTCGCTGATAGGTGGCTCCCGCGTTCTTTAGACCGAAAGGCATAACCGTGTAGTAGAAATTCCCAAGGGGCGTCCGAAATGCCGTTCTCGGGGCGTCATGCTCGTACATCTTTATTTGATTATACCCGCTGTATCCGTCCATGAAAGAGAACATGGCGTGTCCACTGGTGGCATCTACAAGCATGTCAATATTCGGGAGCGGGAAGTCATCTTTTGGGCAGCACTTATTCAGGTCCCTGAAGTCGACGCAGCAACGTATTTAGCCGTTCTTTTTCTTAACTGGTACCACGTTTGCTAGCCAAGTGGTGTGTTGGATTGGTTAGATGAACCCCGCTGTTAGCAACTTTTGTATCTCGGCTTTTATCTGTTCTTCCACGTCGTGTCTGAAATTCCTTGGTTGTTGCTTGACTGGTCTAGAACCTGGAATTATGGATAAGTGGTGTGTTACCAGTTTTTCATCGAGTCCCGGCATCTCATCGTACGTCCAGGCAAACGTGTCCTGGTATTCCTTTAGTAAGTCCACGAACTTGGCGCGCTCCTCAGGTGACAAGGCTGAGCTGATGAAGATGGGCCTGGGTGACTCGTTTGTTCCGATATTTATTGTTTCGAGTGCGTCTGAGGTGGAGTCCGTCCCGTCTTGCAGTTGTGGGGGCGCTTCCTGGACTTCGTCCTCAACTTGTTGCTCGTTGTAGTTGCATTCACCGGGGCGGGGAGAGCTATGACTAGTCTCCCCTGCTAATTGCTAGAACTGGCGTCGGAGGTACACCACTCTCCCTTTAGCGTCTTGGGTCGTCACGAAGCTTCTCGTCCTTTTGTGCGCTACTGTCTTACTCCCTCCTTCTCCTTGCTTCGAATCCCCGCCTGACTGTTGTTTCGGGTCGCCTCTCTCCAGGGATGTCCAGTTCGGGAGTGGTATACTGTAGACTTTGTCTCGGTGTTGAGACGCTTCGTCTTTCGGATCTACAAACTCAGCGTCGTATATTGATGAGTAGGGGGATGGGGATGCAGTTACACGGACGATACCTTCGTTTAAGACTGCTTTCAAGCACTGATTGGTAAGTAGAAGCAACGACTTTGTTCTCGTGTAGTCAGGGCCTTCCTAGTATCATGTGGTACTCTGGTTCCTTTTCGATAATGTGGAACTTAGCCTTCGTGTGGATGGGCCCCACCTTCAACTCCAGGTTGATGTGTCCATACGTACTCGTTTTGTTCCCTTCGAAGTCTTTCATTACGATGGGATGGTAAACTATTTGTTGTTTTGGAATTCTCGCGATTCTCAGAGTTTTGAGGGAGATTACGTTGCCGCTGCTCCGGTGTCGACTAGTGCTCTCTTGAACTTCGTACCTTTGATGTGAGCGGTTACATAGAGGGCACGGTTGTGTCCTTCCTCAGCCAGCATATCCTTGTCGGTGAAAGTGATATCTTGCGTCTGTGCTTCAGCCATTATGGACATTTCGGAAATCATGGGTAAGGTTTGAGTGAGGTTGGCTTCGAAAGCAATGCGGTTGAGGGCCTAGAACGTGTCTATACGCTGTCCTTTCGAAAAGTGGAGAGTTTCACATAGTTTTTCAATGAGAAGGGTAGCTTCCTCCTTTGCTGATTTGTCGTAGGCGGTGAAGCTCCCGACGTGGATTGTTGTGTTGAAGTGAGATTCTTGCGCCATCATCTCCCGGGGTAGACGCTTCTTCATAGATAACCTTCTGGGACCGAGAGAATGATCTCCCACTGTGGTCGCCAACTGTTTTTACCTGGAAAAACAATGCACCGTCTCTGGGTACTTTCGTAGTGCTCGAGATCAAAGTCGAACAAGAAGAGCCTAAACCAAGTCAATGGCCGTTCACGTCTTGCTTCGGTCACAGAGAGGATAGAGGTTGGTCTAGGGAGGGAAACAACGAAGAAACTTGAGATCAGGTTGAGAATGTGTTTTGGGTGTAAGAATTCAAGATTTTCGTCGTGAAGGTGACTGGAAATCTCCAAGGCTAGAAGTGTGTTGGTTGCTCAGGCGTGTTTACCCTGAGGCTCTGGTTTATTTAGGTGTTCTGAATGTCTGGTTGTTTCTGGAAAAGTGTTCTGCCTTGGAAGATAGAGGAGGCCTCTATTTATAGTTTTGAACTCACCCTGATCTCTCGACAAAGAAGGTGGAAGTCGTGGAAGAGTGGAGGAGTGGAGGACATGGGTTGGTTTCCGTAACTGCCTGAGTTGTGTAGAACATGTCCACTCGCGCCATCTTTTCGTAATTGTCCACTATCTCTATCAGTTTCTTTCAACTGTCGTAGACCGCCAGACCAATACCCCTAAAGTTATCCCCCCGTGTGATGTTTTGATGTCTCGAGTGATACGCAGATATTGCGTAGTTGAGTTGAGTTGAGTCTGAGTAGAGTCGTATGACTAATTGTCATGACCAATGAGAGTGTGGCGCCTCCAGGACATGAGTATAGGAATGGCTTTGGCTATTTGGCCAAGGCCAGGAGTTCATAGCGTCATCGGCTTGTGGCGCCATAGCCTAAGAGGCTACGGCCTTGGCCTTTGGCCAAGGAAATCTCCAAAGCGCTTTAGCGCTAACATGTTATCATGGCGCCATGACTCATGGCGCCACGGCCTTGGCCTTTGGACAAGGCCAACTCGTTGTGGCGCCATGGCCAAAGGCCAAGGCTATTTTGGAAAGCGCTTTAGCGCTAGCCCTATTATGCATGGCGCCATGACTTATGGCGCCACGGCCTTGGCCTCTGGCCAAGGCCAACTCGTTGTTGCGCCATGGTTCATGGCGCCATGGCCTTGGCCTTTGGCCAAGGCTATACTTGTAAAGCGCTGTAGATGGTGAAAAATGAGAGAGGGACAAGATTGTCAAAACACTCTCGAAACCATGTCTTATTCAAGGCAATCGCCTATTCAGGCTCATCTCTATAGCTCAGAATGCAATTCATTCCATGAGCCGAACAAACTCTCTATGAGCTCTCTCTTATAACTTTGGTGGGGAGGGAAATATCATAGAGCAGTACTAATGATTCCACCAACATATTAAACCCATTGATCAGCTCAGAGCCAGACCTCGCTTGATGGTACACGGTGAAGAATCAACAGAGACGTATCCTCATGGATTTCCTCTTAAATACGACTCGACATACGAGTCTCGGTGCAAACCTCAGGAATATTGAAGCTCCAGGCCGGTCCAGAGCTCTCTGAGAAGCATACACCAGCCTAAATAGGCCTAAGCAGACCTGATCCCAAGTTCAGGAAGGTCTAGCATACCATGGATAAACATGCCATGACCTCAGATGTGTTGTAGCACAGGCACTCACGTCGCGACTAAGGCACAGGCTTCCCCAAAGTCGACCTTGGCCAGACGCCGAAACCATAAATGCCACATAGCATGGCACCACAAGCCATGAGCCACCATGGATTCACAAAGACCAGCATTGGCCAAGAAGCCAATGCCATGGCGTAAAACGCCACAAACCTACAAAGAGCATGGCCGCAAACAGGATGGCCTTGGCCAAAGGCCAAGGCCGTGGCACCATGAATCATGGCGCCACCATCACCAGCGCCAAAGGCGCAATTTTAATTTGACCTTGGCCAAAGGCCAAGGCCGTGGCGCCATGAATCATAGCGCCACCATCACCAGCGCCACAAGCGCATCTTTAATTTGGCCTTGGCCAAAGGCCAAGGCCGTGGCGCCATGAATCATGGCGCCACCATCACCAGCGCCACGAGCGCATCTTTAATTTGGCCTTGGCCAAAGGCCAAGGCCGTGGCGCCATGAATCCAGCGCCAAAGGCGCATTTTCAATTTGGCCTTGGCCAAAGACCAAGGCCGTGGCGCCATGAGCCATGGCGCCACCTTAACTAGCGCCAAAACGCCATCAAGCACTTATGGCCTTGGTCAAAGACCAAGGCCACTCCTATACTTGTGTCCAGGAGACACTACATCATGTTGGTCACGACAATCAGTCGTACAACCCTACTCTACTCAACTCAACTACGCAACATCCACGTATCACTCGCTCAAGACATCACACGGGGGGATAACTTTAGGGGTATTGGTCTGGCGGTCTACGACAGTTGAAAGAAACTGATGGAGATGGTGGGCAGTTACGAGAAGATGGCGCGAGTGGGCATGTTCCACACAACTCAGGCAGTTACGGAAACCAATGCATGTCCTCCACTCCTCCACTCTTCCATGACGCCCACCTTCTCTGTCGAGAGATCAGGGTGAGTTCAGACTATAAATAGAGGATTCCTCTATCTTCCAAGGCAGAACATTAAGAACATCAGAAACGTTCAGAACACACAGAAACAATCAAGAGCCTCAGAGAAAACACCTGAGAATCAAAATACGTTCTAGCCTTGGAGATTTCCAGTCGACTTCACGACGGAGATCTTGAACTCTTACACCCAAAAACACATCCTCAACCTGATCTCAAGTTTCTTCGCTGTTTCCCTCCCTAGACCAACCTCTATGCTCTCTGTGACCGAAGCAAGGTGGGAACGGCCATCCTTGGTTTAGGCTTGCCTTGTTCGACTTTGATCTCCGAGCACTACGAAAGTACCCAGAGACGGTACACTTGTTTTTGCAGGTAAAAACAGTTGGCGACCACAGTGGGAGATCATTCTCTCGGTTCCAGAGAAACTCGCTCAAAGATGGTTGAACTAAGGACGGGATCAGATACCAAAAACCCCAACTCTTCAACTAACGGTGATGTAGCCTCCAGCGCAACACCTACCAACCCACCTACATCCAACAATACACTCAACGTACCCGTTACCCAAGAAACTTCCCCTTCAACACCTATCATCTCGGCTATACCTAACACCCCAATAACGGAGCAGCAGTTGGGGGAGCTTTGCATCAACGGAACGATTCCCGTATACCGAGCCCTCTTGGAGAACCTCCCCTTCCAGACCTTCTCTGAACTCCATGAAACTGCGAAGAGGTCCGTCACCACTGCACCTGCTTTGTTGGAAAGAACCATCACCCGAACGAGGGACAAGTCGCATATGGCCGCACACCGCAAGAGCGACAACCAACCGACCCGAGGAGCCCCTCGAGCCTACACCACCTCTTCTTTCCCCAGGAGGCAGCATCGAGGTCCACCTCTATAATACCCACGCTGAGGGAGAGGACCCAACTACTAAAGCGTGGAGAACTCACTGAAGAAAACAATAGAAGCTTGCACAACGACCGGAGGAGAAAAGCGGGAGAATGCCTCGTTAAACACCAAGCGCAAGACCCAACGGCGCGAAGCGCGATACCGGAAGGAGACTTGCAACAATGACAAGAAGGAGTCAATCCACCAAACGACCTCACAGCAAGCAACTTGGAAAAGCTACTATGAAATCGAGAAAGAGAAGTGGCGCTACCTATCCACATCGAACACCGTACCCGCACGAAGTCCGGAGGAAAAACCCTGCCACGGAAGGTACGCATCTAAAACGCACTAATTCAGCTCCGGGACCCCCAAACAAGAACATGAACCAAGGAGGACCACGTCAACCGGAGATGCGGAGGCGGAGAGCCAGATCAGAGATACCAGACTACCCGCTTCCCATGGAGGAGGTGTTAGAGTTGCTAAACTCTCGGATCCATGACGAGGTAATCGAACTCCCTTCGACTCAACGCCCTCCTACAGCCGAAGAGGTAGCAAACCCAAGATCTTCCAAGCCAAGGAGGAGTCCGAGGAATTGCGCCTACGAAACAAGCGTTCACCTTCCCCGAGAAGCCGGTGAACGAGAGAGTGGAAGAGATGATGCGAGACTCTCTGTCTCTCGAAACCACAGTGAAAAGACGTGTTCACAGCACTCAACACGGTAGTATCAGGAAAACTCATACCCTTCAAGGAAGTCAAGGAGCAGACAATGTCCAAGCAAGGGCAGCCAACAGAAAGTCAAAGCTGGGGACTTCTCACAACCACCCGCCTGTCGCATGCTGAATTCTCGAAGACACTCATCGACCCGGGATCCCCAGTGAACATCATCTCAGCCAAAACTCTCAGAGACGCTAACATCCCTTGCAGCAGAGCCATCCATGCCCCTGCCATCATCAAAGGTCCTGACGGGGTCGAAGTACGCACTTACGGGTGATCGACCTTCCCGTTGAAATCGCCACGATCCCAACTATAGCGGAGTTTCACATTGTTAAGGGAGCCCTCGAGAGCGACATGATGCTGGGACGCCCATGGATCTACAACAACCAGGAGGCGCTCCCCCTGGAGTTCATGGAGCATTTTGCACAAAATAGCAGCAAGGCAGAAGTCGCGCCTGCAGAACCTAGGGGAGTCGATGAGGACCCCCTCAATCAAGAAGGTACTTCGTCCACCCCTCTCTTATTTGATAGCCTACATTCACCGAACCACTGGGGACTCACTACGAGGAAAGCTACTCGAGAGAAAAACACTGGAAAACCGGCAGTAGACATCGGCACAGCCGTAAGAATCTCCATCAAAGCCCTTCCGGAGTCTGGAGTTGTACGTGACAAGCTACGCAACGACAAGATCCGAGGAGAAGGCGGACTCATCCCCTACGACATACCACCCGAAGTCTTAGAGACCATCCCAGACTTCAAGGAATATGCAGAACTGTTCAACCTCAAACAAAGGACGGGGGAGAACACAGTTACATATGCTACCACCCTAAAGGAAGAGAAAGTGCCAAGGACGCCAACCTTGGAGGACCCAGCCAAGTGTCGAGACGATCGTCCGGAAAGAAGGATCAAGAACCAAGTTGAAGTCTCGGCTCATCTCGAAACTCTAACCACGAAACCGTCAACAAGTTCACAAGCCAAAGGAACTCCCAGATCTGCTACTAATACGAACACCGCGTCGATCCCCGTCTAGGATGACGAGATGATCTCTACTCAAGAAGAACCTCAACATGGAAAGAGCCACAACTCGGATATGTCGCAAAAGACGATTTGAAGAGACCACTCCAGAACCCAGAGGAGGAGACGACGCCAGTTCACCAGCACTAACTAACGTGCCCACGCAGGGTGAAGAAGGCCCCCTTCCCCAAGGGGGGAGCATCGACACCACCGAGTGCTGAGACTCAGAAATTCCCGAAGCCCCACTGGCAGAGCCTGCACTTGACTTGCCTCGCCTGCACCAGCGCTACCGGAGTGGGCCAAACCCCTAGAAAGCGAAGAGGCTTGTGTTGCCGACGACGATGTCAACCTCATCAACGAGCCGTACAACAACAACTTACCTTCCGTGAGTACCATCACCGAAGGGAATAAGAGGAAGAGTCCAACTACAGAGGCGACACACCCGGAGCATACGACTTCGAGCTCACTTCGAAGACTTCAGGTGACAGTATGGGTCGAAGAAGATCACAACACAAGCCACGGCGCCCCAACTATTGAAAAGGGGTAAACCAAGCTCATACTACCCATGGCAACAAAGGACTTACCAACAAACACTGAAGGGACGGACAACTCCATCATCACTAATAGAGTGACAATGAGACATTGGCGTTTCCAGAGTTACCACTGCAGCCAGCCAGGGACTCCAAGGTTTGGACTTTCAAGACAAACCTGAACACGAGCATGTCCAACAACCCAACTCTGCTACTCGATCGAGATAAACCCCCTGGAGAACCAACAGGAGAAGGCGCATCTCTATCTCGTCCACACCAACCTCCCTATCCAAAAGACACCTCCCTCATGGGATGCTCCTCACTGGAGGAAGTTCAGACTTCAAACTAACGAAGCCGCAAGGAGACCCGCCAGCAACCAGACGACGGGGTATCGACACAACTGGCCGAAGGCATACTATGCCTAAACGAAGCCATTATCAGAAGGCCTACAAGGAAGACTGGAGAACCACAGCACCACAGCTCGACAAGGGAAGTCAGGGCTTAGACCACGACCTTTAAGTCCCTTAGAGGGCAGTGAGCCGCCGAGCACTGGGTCGACATTACACCGCCACGACGATAATGGAAGGAGACGGAGCACGATCCTACTCAAGCAGATCCGTAACCTCGTGAACGAAGGAAGCCGACATCGCCTCTACAGAAGGATCGCTGGAACAAGCCCAGAGACGCGGGATGCATGGGGACTTAAGTCAAGGAAGAGAAGCTTCGCCCTTCCAGATGAAAACGCTCAACCATTTTGCTCTGATATGACCCAACCACAGGATGCAGATCTACAACCACAACCGCGAGGAGTACGAGGACTGAAGCCTATACAGAATTCCCAGACTCATCATCTTCGACGAAGTACTGGAACTATTAGACGCCTGAATAAGGAAGGAGCAACCGGATTACCCCGACCCGATGAATCTCAATAACTAGAGAGAACACTCTGCCTCCTCGTCTTCGAAAGGCCAATACACATGTGTCTGCACGAGGGAAGGCAAACTCAACAAGAGGCGCTGATAAGATATCAGAAAACATAGTTGGGGACTCCTCGCCACCGCCGCTCTTCACTCCACCAAGTACCGATAGCAATACCGGCTGTTACGACCCAAAGGGAAACATGAAGTACAACAGATGCTCCCTTGTCTCTACCAAAGTGCTTCATCATCATGGGAAGAGCCTACTCGACCGGAGATGTCCATACAGCATGGAACTACCCGCTACAGATCTCTCGAAGGAAGGGAGACTCAGGGAAGAACTCTAATCAACACTATCGCCCACAACCTCAGCGTTAGAGCTACCAACCAAGTACGGTAAACCATATTGTGGAGAAATTATCTTATTTTGGGTCTCCATGGAGCAAACCTACTCTGGAGACAAACAAAAACGTGCTCACGACTACGTACCAGATTCGCTGTACGACAACCTTCACGAAAACGGGCAACACGGAAGATCAGTAAGAAATCTGAAGGTGAATTTTAGACAACATCTTCCCTCAGGTACATTATGTTATATGTAAAATTTTCGTGGCGATCCAATCCGTGGATCAAGAGATATGGCGCCAACATTGCAGCGCACCGAAGCAAGTGGACAGAACTTACATACGAAACCAAAACAGTTGCTGCGGAGAGCTCATGAGGAGTCCTTGGGTAAAATTTATACACAAACTCCTTTTTGATGTCTACAACTTTGTGGTAAAATTTCATACAATAACTCCATGTGGTTTGAGAAATATGGCGTGAACATTGGAGAAAAGAAGAGCTGTCAGAATTTCCTGCGCCAGCAACTTCCGTCGCGAAGAAACCACCGGTTTGAGAAATCCACAAGGGATTTTGGAGACATTTTCGGACACAATCTTTCTATATATGTCTCCCAACACATACTAAAATTTCGTACCAATCCACCAAGGGGATTGGGAGATACGACACAAACCCTACAGCACACGCGAGACGCGCAATCAGGAATCATGTGCAAGACCACGCCGAGTACTGCGGAAAATCTACGAGGATCCTCGAAAAGATTTTTGGACACAACACTTCCCTGGATGTCTACTACCACTTGTAAAAATTTCGTGGTCATATAACCAGTGAGTCAATATATATGGCGCAAACATCAGGAGACGCGCAAGAAGCAGTTTACAACGAATAGACTATGGTGCAAAGCTCGTAGCACCGGCATCCACGACGCTACCACGACCATGGAGCCACACCCCATGGAGCCACACCTCATGGCGCCACATATCATGGAGAAACACCTCATAAGCGACGATATCCTCCTGGAACTTCACTACACATTAAAGACAGCAAACAATGGACGCGCCCTGCTGGAAAGTACACCACCCAAGCTTGCACCGAAGGCACTGCTCAGGAAATTGGATAATTGCATAACCATTCTCCAGGTGGAGATGATCAAGGAGAAACAAGGACTTGATCTTGACAAGAAGGAGGAAAAGCTCTCTGCTAAAACGGGTAAAACCTCTCCCTTCTTTTCATTTTCTTGGCTAAGACCTAGCCTATGTATGTATTCACATGCATGACACTGGGGACCTCACTAAGCGTAGCGTCCCCTTCTCCAAAAAAGCCACGGCACCGCAAGAGCTTGCGGAGCCACAAAGGTCGTGGCCCATGAAACCTATGGTGCCACGAATAACTTAATGAACGAATAACACCAGCGACAACACGAAAGCGTGATCTCGCATCCATATGGGTTTAGAAACCCTAATAGTTCCTTAGTCAAGTAGAGCCGAGAATCGACCAGAGGATAGGCCTGTAGGGGCTACACCTAGAACGCCCGAGCCTCGGGAACACCATTGTCCCGTTAACCGAAAAATCTATTTTAGCAACATATACGTACTTACATATGAATTTGCTTTTAATCCATTCCATGAGACCCTGTGCTAGTATTAAGTGGAAAACCTCAGACCATTGTCATCACCATCTGA
>JAJJMA010020128.1:0-16489 GCA_023529015.1 Papaver nudicaule | reverse complement strand
ATCTCGCCGAAAGGGGCAAGGATAGTGCACTCGCTAAGACTAGAATTCCCGGCGACTAATAATGAGGCAGAATACGAAGCAGTCATTCATGCAATGCGGATACTCATAGAAATGAAAATTAGCAATGTTAGATTGACAAGTGACTCCCAGCTGGTGATTCGACAAATATCTGGACGATATCAGACAGCAGACCCATCTATGCAGAAGTACCTAAAACTTGCTAGGGAGTATGCCCAGAGGATTACAGGTATCAAGTTTCGCCACATCTGCAGAAAAGATAATAGGCACGCCGATGCATTGGCGTTTATCTCATCAATGATGACGGACCCAGATGTTCCTTCAATAGCCATTGAAAGGGTAATGCAGCCATCAGTAACAGCACCAAGGCAATGGGAAGTATTAACAACAAGTGTTGAAGAATCGGCAGAAACAGATTGGAGATCGCCGATACGGTACTATTTAGACCACTTAACCTTACCAGGAAATCAAATCTTGGCTCATCAGATCATCAGTCGCTCGGCGAACTATGAACTCCGAGATGGAATCTTATATCGCCGGTCATTCTCTGGACCACTTCTGCGATGTGTATCAAGGGAGGAAGGTAATAAATTACTAAAGGAGATTCATGAAGGAGACTGTGGAAATCATGGTGGCCAAAGAGCTTTAGCCTTGAAGGTCAGAATGCAAGGATATTACTGGCCTTGGATGAATAGAGATGCAAAGGAATATGTTCAGCGATGCAAGCCATGCCAGCTGTATGGAAGAAGAATTAAAGCACCGGCAACATCTTTAAACTCAGTGCTTAGCCCTTGGCCATTTGCCAAGTGGGGTATTGATATTATTGGTCCGCTAACTACAGGCTCTGGACAGCGGAAGTACATCATTGTGGCGACAGACTATTTCACCAAGTGGTGTGAAGCTAAAGCTATCAGGAAGAAGACAGGACAAGAAGTATTCACATTCATCTGGGAGAACATATTTTGCAGATTTGGTGTACCGGCGGAGATATGTACCGATAATGGGAAAGAGCTGGTCGGCGACAACATAAGAAAGTTACTCGCTCATTACAGCGTCAAACTGGGAAAATCAACTCCCTTATACCCTCAGAGTAATGGCCAAGCAGAAGCCACCAATAAGACTATTGGAATGGGACTAAAGAAAAGATTGGAAAAGCATAAAAAGGCATGGTGTGAGCATTTACACAATGTCTTGTGGTCGTATAGAACTACGGTTCGAGAAGCAACTGGAGCATCTCCTTTCTTACTTACTTTCGGTGCCGAGGCAGTACTCCCATCTGAAGTAATTCTGCCCACTACAAAGCATGAGGCATGGGAAAAGAATCTGAATACAGATCTAATCCTAGCCAAGCTAGATGAATTAGAAGAACAGCGGTTGATCGCCCTTACTCACATGGAGAATTACCATCGGCGACTAGCAAGAGAATATAACAAGCGAGTGATTCCCAGTGGCGAGCTGTTGCTCCGAGAAGTTCCTCCATCTCAGCGAGAAGGGTGCAGGAAGCTGGAACCTGTATGGGATGGCCCTTACATCGTCAAAAGAGTGGCTGGACCAGGAGCGTATGTACTAATTGATGAGCATGGCGTACAACTCGAACATCCTTGGAACGCCAGGTTCCTTAAGAAGTACTATCCTTGAGGGATACCATGTAAAATCCGAAGTCTTGGGCGGGCATAATACCCAAGAAATCTTATTAGCTTGTGTAAAATAGCAGCAAATAAGATCCGGGGACGTAGGTTTGCAATCATGCGCCGAACCCCGTTAACAAATCATGGAGTCATTTGCACTTTCACTCACTGAGTAGTCTAACTGCAGTGATAGATAAAATTTTAAAGCTCCAAGAGCACAGCAGCTGAGGCAAAATACTCAGTCGCAGGCTATAAAAGCCAAATGCAAAGGCACAAATGCCCAAGGCAATAAATGCCATACAAAACCCTGATCAGGTACTAAGGCCAAGTGCCATCAATAAAGGCATAATGCCCAAATCAACTAAAAGCCAAGGCCTCTTACGCCGAAAGTTTACTGCCGTCGAGTGAATGCCCTTATCGCAATGGTTAGTCCAACCCAGGCTAGTTGTAAGACCAGTCGTGTTACTTGTTGATCTGTAAGTGTTTGTAAGGAAATAAGAACCCTTTTGCTGTAGCATCACATCGGCGGTTCCGTTGGTGTGTTAATCCGTCTACGCCATAGCATCACTCCTGGCGGAGTGTATTGAAGTCTATGAGGGCAACCCATTCTACTTATATTAGATCGCCGACGGGCACAAGTAATGGTTACGGCTGGGGTCTACCCTGCTGCTCTAATAAATTGTTAGTTCAATGGTCCAGAAATTGTTGGCCGTGCGAGGGACAGGGCTTCACTCTTCGGCAAGATTAAGTCTTTGAAGACAAGGTAGCAGAAAGCACGTCCAGTATAACAAAGGAAAATGGCACATTGAAAGCGAAACAGATATCGTTAGGCATAAAAAAAAAATAAAAAATAAATAGCGTTCAAAGGAAAAGGGTTCATTACAGGAAAGTCAAAGATAGCAGAAAAGATACAAAAACTAAAGGAAACAACAATCTATCTGCCACAGCATCTTGAAAGCAGAAGAAAAGCTACTCTAGCACCTAGGATCCGCAAAAGGACTCTTGGGAGTAGGAGGCTTGTCCTGATAAAGGTCGCCGAGAAGATCTGCGCTTATGTCGCCTGTCCCACTATCATCAGGATGGCAGTCATTTCTAACCATTCCAACAACACTTGGCTCGCCAAGATTTCTCGTGCTCTGCTCGTCGATGTTAACAACTACCTCAGCACTTTGCTCGACGACTTGTGGGCTAGCACTAACAATCGTCACTCCTGGAGTCTGCTCGCTGATAGTCCCGGCAAAAGCAATAAGGGATAGATTTTGTCCCTTAGGAATTTCATCTTCAGCTTCCTCTTCTGAGCTTTCTTCCTCAGACCACTGCTCTTCTTCCTCCTCTTCTTCATTTTCTTCTTCTCCCAGCACTTCTTTTCCTTTGGTGCTTGCCTCCGCTTGCATGGCGAGCTGTTCTGGAGTGAGACGTTTGTATGCCGAGGGAATCTCCACATTATACTGAGGCAGGAATTTGTAAGCAAAATCCTGAGCGCCGATGAAGGCAGCACTGATAACATCATTCTTGTGACGCTCCTCCCAATATTGGACATCATCCTTGGCTTCGGCGAGCTCAATTTGAATACCATCTCGGGCGCTCTCCAGATCTTGAATCTTGCCAGCACAAGAGGCATGGTCAAGAAGCTGCTTGTTCAGATCGGCGAGTTGGCCAGCACAAGAATCATGTTCTTTGAGCTTTACAGACAACTCCTCTATCTTGCTGGGGCAAAGCTTATGCTCCTTGAGCTGATCAGAGAGATCCTGGACTTTCATCTCCAGCTCATGGCAGCCTTTGATGACCTCTTGATTCTGGTCTGCTTCAGTCCTTAGCTTCCGAATGGTGGCTGGGTAAAGAAAGAGAACGACATGGTAAAGAAGACTGAAAATAAACATAAGCAAGATAAGTTATGAGTAAACCCTATAAAAGCTACCTTCTAGGCTGTGGACATGTTCTTGCATACCCTCTTGTGCTTCCCTAAACTGAGTCATATGAAACTCGAAGTTTTCGTTAGCACACGGACCTAACATTTGTTCTATTCGGCGCTGTTGGTCAGAGCATTGCTTGTATAAATCAATCGTCAAAGCCTCACGCCTCTCCGCCATATCTTTCCAGCGCCGAATCTGAAACTCGGCGGTCTCCTTCTCAGTGCTTAAGCTAATAATTTGAGAGGCTAGCTTGTCGGCTCTGGACTTTTCTTCTTTCCAAAGGAAGGAAGCTCGCTTATGACTTGTCTCGGCTTCTGTCTTAGCAGCAAGAGCAATTTCTTCTCGGCGAAGTGCAGCATCACGTTGGCTAGTCATATGGCCTAATTCCGATCGAGTAGCTTGATAAGTGTCACAGAGATTCCTAATAATATCAACATCCTGATCCAACTCTCGGCGACACCATTTAAGGTCCTTGAGGAAAGTAAATAATTGACTACACTGCTTAAAGTTGCTATTACTAAGTCTCGCGATGTCGGATTCAGCTCGCCTAAGCCTATCGTCATCGGAGGAATGGCAACCTTGGAGGGCAGGAAATCTAAGGGTCGGCGAAAGAAGCAAAACGAACAGCGGAATAGCTAAACCAAAAGAAACGAGAAGAAAACTTACTCTGTTGAGTGGTGACGGTCAGGCTTCGCGCTCTGGCCTCGTTCTTTAACCTCTCAATTTCTTGACCACGTACCACGGCCTCATGTTGCAGTTGGCTGATTTGAGTCCTAAGATTAATATTCTCACGGCCAAGACCTTCAAGGGCTGAGCCGACACTCAAGCAATGGTGAAAGTGCTGAGAACGCACAGAATTAGCATAAGTCTCAAATAATGACAAGAGCTAGAAAAGATGTAATTCCACAAAAATACAAAATGCTTACCATATTGAAAAGGTTGAAATGTTCCTGATAAGGAATGACATCTGCAGCCGTATGAAATTTTGGGTGATGCACAAAACCAGGGCGACTATATTGTGCCAATGTTTCATAATACTCGTGGTCTGAGCAGTCATCCGCCACACTAAGCTTATCAAAAGCCTCGGCGAGCATGTTAGGAGCAGTTACTTGCAGGCATCCAGGTCCCTTAGCTGGCTGAGGAACAAGAGGATGCCGAGGCAACCTATCAAGAACGATTAAACCAGCGAGGTGTGACTCAAGGGCAGAAACATCAGAAGTATGTTGAGCAGTTGGTACGTTGGAATTCTTGGAAGAAGCAGAAGGTTTGGAAGTATCTTGACCACCAGAAATGTTGAGCTGGTCCAGATCCATGTCAAGATGGTCATTGTTCTTGGGACATGTTTCCGAGTCAAGATTCATTTCTTCTATATTTTCAACAGCAGGAGGATTGTTGGAGCCACTCTTTACGGATTGGTCGACGAGCATGTTTGAATTATCCTTGATAGAATGGTCGCCGACAATCTCTGGATTTTCCTGGACAGGAATAGTTTCTTTGACAGGTACAGAAGGAGTTGGTGGAGGAGGCAGACCCTTGGCAGCGAGTTGACGTAGTTCTTCAGCTACCTCGGCGGGAGATGGCCTTGGTTTCTTTGGACGCTGCAAATGAAATATCACCAAAGATACACCTATCAGATCTCGGAACAAGCAGAGGCAAATATAGATATATATTTTAAAAATATACTCGCATATATTTTTAAAATAAATTAAGTCAAAGTGCTTGTTTCAAGATCTTCAGTCGGATCTTTGCTAGCTCTGGAATAGTTCTACTAAGAATAGATATATATTTACCTGAGAGGCACCGGCGACATTAGTATCTTCTCGCCCTCTCTTTGTCCCAGCAGCAGCGTCAGCCGAAAGTTTGACGTAGCCTTTATCCTCTGTCCTGAGAAATTTGCCATTCTCATCCTTGGCATATTTGTCAGCATCAGGCCAGACTACATTCCAGAAGGTATGTTTGGCGAGCTGGGAATGCTCAGGCAAAAAAGCTTCACGGATTTTGTTTTTTTCATCATCTTCCCAACCGAGTAACCAAGGACCGTCGACGAGACAGGGAAGATTGGAAAAGTCGCCCTCAGAGCTGTGACGAACGGAGGGTTTGTCCTTAGTACTGGTGATCTCGACGTCGGCGAGTAACAAGACTGTAGCAGGTTTGGGGGCAAATCGAACAGCCCATGGATCAGTTTTTCTATTGCAAGAAGCCACAGAATATTGTTCAAGAAATTTCTCCACTGTAAACTCCTCAAGTTTGTGAGCTTTCAGGTTGGCGAGCAAGGGATAGTTTGTTTTGCCCTCTCGGCGCAGGCTCCATTCATTCATCACTCGGATAGCATTACCCGTTAGTTGGAAGGGACTTCTGTTAATCGCCGCAAGAAGATCAACGATAAAAGTATTACTCAGGTTGTAAAGAGGAAACTTTAGCCCAGCCTTTAGCTGACCAAAGGCGACAGTTGCCCAGGTGTTACTTGTCTCGGATCGAAGAAGATCGTCGACAGATAATAGATCAGATGCCTTCTTTGTCTCAGGCAGGGAATGGATTTTGGGGTTGAGGTATTCTACCTTGTAATGAGCACAATAGCCAGGCCAATCGGTATTCCAGTGTGGCACCTTCGGGTCAGTAGACTTTGTTTTGCTAGTTGTGCTTTTAGATCTGGAGGGTTTTGGAGCCATTAAAGCAGCTTAAAGGTTAGCCGGAGAAGATGAAGATTGGTGGTTTCCGGTGGAAGGCTAGCCGGAGAAGATGAAGAATGGTGGTTATTGGTGACGGAAAATGAAGAAAAAGGGATCTGAAGCAGGAATCAGCGTAAAGAGAAGAGAAGAGGAAATCGTTGTGAAGCAAAGGAAAGAAGAGAAGAAATAGCAGTAGGGGAAACCTTAAGACTGTGAGGAAAGAGAAAGAAGATGAAAGGTTCAGAGTACAGTAGCAGAAAGCCTAGGGTTTTAGAAAAAATTCGTAGAGGAAGAAGCAGATGTAGAGCTGAGTATTTATATGGGTGTAGGGAAGAATAACCAGCGATAACGGTTATGAGCTGTAGTGGAGTAATGGAAGTAATGGGCGAAATCGGTTACCAGTCGTAAAGTGAAGCTACGCATGGAAGACACGTGGAGTAACTGATGCATGCTAGCAGACGTGTGGCGTGAAAAAAGGCTAGTGGAGAACGTGGGGCGGTATTTTCGGCGAGTACTATGGTTTCATCCCCGGCGACTGAAGTCTTAGGAGATGAAAGAGGCAAAATGTAAGGGTAGAAAATACCTATCCCATATAAAAGCATCCTAGATAAGATGTTGTACAAATGAAGTTCAGCCGAGATGTCCTGGATCAGCGAGTAAAAGGGTCAGCGAGCGATATGTGAAGCAGCGAGTAAAGAATCAACGAGTAAGATACCAGCGAGTGAAAGACCTGTCGCCAATTGTTAGGTGATTGTTAGGTGATATGTAGGTGAGCATTTAAGAGAAGTCAGAACGGATATATTGTCAGGTTGACTGGTTGACTCAGTGGAGGATGCGTCATCAACCTTATCTCCAAGAAGATTCTCTCGTCTATGTTTACTAAGCATGAAATGAGCTCGCCGAGATATATGTGTCGGCGAGTCATGACAAATAGTGTCAGTCTAACTTTGTTTGTATTAGCTGTTTACCACTATGTAGAAGGTCTATAAATAGTGAACTAACCAACTGAGAAAGGGGTTGGACACATTTGGGATTGGTCTGGAGAGAGGAAAAGTATCCTACTTGCTCTCTACAGCCCAAGACTAAAGTTAGGGTTCTTGCCTAAGGAACAAAACATAAAGATTAGCAAGGTAATGGAGTGTTGTAATCATACTTATATTAGTGGAATCCTTGGATGTAGTCCTTTCTTATGGGCGAACCAAGTAAATCAGCTTGTCAAGTATCTCTAACTTTATCTCCTCTATATTTCTTATGATGGTCGTGCGAATGTTGATTTTGGAGATGATTGTGTGTATGTTTATGTATCGTATTTGGGTGTACTGTGTAAGATCTAACCAATGGGGTTTTACACAGTTACATTTTGGCGCTGGAAAAGGTTTTGAACTTGTGTTTCCTTGATTTGTTGGTATGATTTATTGATGCTCTTTTCTTTCCATATATGGTATAAACCACACGCATAGCAACTCGTCGGTACTATCTCAGTTACCTTTACTCGCTATATATAGAAGTTCTTATTGATTTTTCATGAGTTTTAGCTCATCCATGTTTTCTCTGATTCTGAGTACGAGTTGAGATGTTACTGTATGTTCTTTGTTTCTCTATATATGGTATAGCATTTAGAGCTCTAGAGCTCGCCGTTATATTGCAGCGAAATTTTCATACTATTTTGGGATGTTCTGCTCACCATATGACATTTCTTCATGATTTTGCTTTTGTTTTGCTAAACATGGTATGATAGGTAACTTGTTATAAAGATTCTCTTGCACAGTGTTACTAAAATTAGAAAGCATTAGAGTATTTTTAGTATGCTATGATGATGGATCTAGATTCTCGGTGAACATTTTTTACCATTTAAGGAAATCATGCTGTGTGGAGTACTAGTATGCTTATAAAAAATGATTAATCGGCCTGCTGGGGCAATTGCATCACAAATTTCACTTTTCTCACATGAGCATTAGGAAAATTAGTCGTTTCTAAAGAAAATTGCTGTTTTGGGTAGGAATTTTCAAATATAGATATATATTTTCTGGTAAGGAAAATGTTAGCCCTGGTAGTTGGCATAAACCTCGGTTTCATAAAGAAAATTTCATCTTAAAACCCTGCTAGGCTGTTTTCCAAGATATTGGCCGTACAATCGTTTTGATTTCAAAATCATAACCACATAGGTTGTTTTGCAATTTTTGTCACGCTTAGGTCATTATCTGCCCGTCACGTGATATAAAGTTGCTCCTTTTGTATTTCATTCATCAATATTCTGAAAAGTAATCCAACTAACTTATTTGGCATTTACCCACAGTACTAACAGAGCAATACTGTCAGGAAGTGTGTTTGTCTTCTTTTACAGTACCTCGGCGAATGGGTCCCAGAGGAAGAAGCGATAAAGCCCCGGCGGGTAGGCCTCCTCGACACCCCATACTTCCTACACCAGCGGCACTACCCAGTGGTCGCAACACTAGAAGTAGAGCAATGGAACTAGCTGGTCCAGTAGATCCTAATGTGGCAAGCTCATCTCGCCGATCCCCAGTTCAACAAGTGACTCGCCAAGAAGAAGTTTATATAGAGGATATTACTCGTTTTGAGAATGCAGAAAGGTCGCCCGAACCTAATCCTATGCTGACAAGAATCAGTAGCGCAGTAGAAGCAAATGCTCATGGCGAGCAGATTGGTGAAAGAAGATTCACCCTTGGAGAAACATCGAATGCAGGGGGAGTAGCTCAGAATGCAACTACAGCAGGAGCAGTGGCAGCCAACATTCAGCAGCAATTAGCACAAGAGGTCGTCGGAGAAGCACTTCATGCAGTAGAGGAGGTTCCAGCGGTGGTAGCAGAGACCCCACAGGCGGCGAGTAGAAATGGTGCAGTATTAGTGCCAGGATCCACAAATACTACAGAAGCATTGCTGAGGCAAATTCTTGAGGCCAACAACAGACAGGCTAGTCAGTTCGAAAGACAAATGCAATTGCAAATGGAGACGGTACTTCAGAGTCATAGAGAATTGATGGCGGCACAAAACAAAGGCCATGGGTCCCACTCGCACTCAACTCGTCATGCGCATTCATCTCGCCATGGATCCCACACTCATTCATCTCGCCATGAGTCTCATTCCCATACAACTTCATCTCGCCGAGTTGAAAAAAGTGGAACAAGCTCGACTGAAATTTCAGATTCATCGGCGAAGTATGATGAGAGAGGTAGAAGGATAGATTTGCCTGGAAAGGATAAAGATCGTAGTAGCTCTAAGCGACGGCATAAAGTTAATAAGGAGATGAAGGAGGACCTACGCCGACTAAAAAGTAAGGTGGAAGCGTTGAGCGGATCTTCGAGGGAATCGAGGTATAAGGTTGCACTTATAGAAGCACAGAAAACACCCTTTCATGATTGTATTACATATGGGTTCGTGTCTCCCAAGTATTCTACACCTAAATTCACCTTCATTTATGATGGAACGGGAGATCCTACACAGCACTCAAGAGCTTATAGGCGAGATATGGCGGCTTGGGTAGGATCAGACCCGATAATGTGCATGGCATTCCCTGCTACTCTGAAGGACGAAGCCCTAGCCTGGTTTGATGGGCTAGAAGAAGGAAAAATCAAATCCTTTGAGAAGCTAGAAAGCAGATTCCTGCATGCTTTTATTCAGAATAATAGAGGCCGGCCCGGTGTGGAAAGATTATTCAACGTTAAAAGAAGACCCTCGGAGACTTATAAAGTTTTTATTACAAGATGGAGAAAAGCAAGCGGCGAGGTAGGATCAGAAGTTTCAGAAAAGGAGAAAATAAGATCATTTCTTAGCGCTATGGAGACTACTGACCAGCTGTACCAGAATTTGTTTTGGAACATGCCACAAGATTTGCTGACCTTGAGGGCGATGCAAGATGAATGGTTAAGTTTTGAAGAAATCAGAGAGGAGGAGTTGCGACTAAAGAAGGAAAGAGCAAAACAAATTCACTCGATCAATAGCTTATCGCCGGAAGACCAAGAAGAAATCAAAAAAGAATGGTTGAAGGCAGAACAGAGGAAGTTGGCACAGAATCCCTCTTCGGCGATAGTAGTTTCCGAGGCAGGAAAGCAGCAGGTTACCGCCGAGCAACATTGGAATTCTCAGAAGCGAGAACATTATGATGGGCGAGATAAGCAAGACAACAGGAGAGGAAATTATGGACGAGGAGGAAGAGATAATCGGCGAAATGGGAATGGAGACAGAAGATATAATGGGGATAATAGAAAGTTTGGCAGAGGCAACCAGCAACCTTTCCAAGATGCTACTTTGCCCAAGTTGCGTGTTTCTTATACAGATGCATTTGGTCAGATTGAAAGTTCAAATTGTAGGGATGAAATCCGCTATCCTTATAACAGAGGAAACCCAAGGGTCCCGCCAGCCAATACCAATTCCTTCTGTCAATTTCACCAGTTCCATGGCCACACAACAGAGAATTGTACCGGCGTACAGCAAGAAGTCCATCGATTCGTCAGTATGGGGAAATTTCAGGATTTCCTGGAATTGCCGCCGCCACCTCCTCTCATGGTCCAGCCAATTCAAGCCATTCCAGCCCACACTCCAAATGTGTACGAGGTTAAGGTTGAGCGAGATTTAATGGAATTAGATTGCTTTTCCATTGTGCATTCAAAAATTACCAGGGATGAATTTCATGATAATGTCATGTCTCGAGTCCATAAGCGAGAGAGAATGGGAAATGAGATCTGTAGTGTCGCCGCAAAGCAAGTGCCGTTGCCGGAATGGATGAAAGCATGTGTTGGGTTTTCAGCCCAAGAGATTTCTCCAGAAGGAAGGAATCATAACAACCCTTTGGTTCTTACTATTCAGATGGAAGGATTCAGGCTGCCAAAGGTGCTCATTGATCCAAAAAGCTCAGTGGACATCCTCTTTAACACCGCCTTTGAGGCGATGAGAGCAAAAGACAAGAAAATACCCTCGCCGACGGTATCCTCCTATAACATTTATGGGTTCAATGGCATTGCGTCTAAGCCTAAGGGCGAGATTGAACTAAAAGTGAAAATCTGCGATGAGTATTTCTTGAATACTACTCTTTGCATTGTGGACGTTGACTCGCCGTATGCAGCAATTCTGGGGAGACCATGGCTCCACAGTTTAAAGGGAGTCCCTTCTACTTATCATCAGCGCCTATGGTTTCCCACACCCTTTGGAGTCGCCGAGTATGTTGGAGATTTATCAGTGGCCAAGGCGTGCAATTCGGCGGATGTGCAAATGCGAGAAAATCGAAAGGTGAAATTGGCGGAGAAAAAGAAGCTTGACAAGGAAGTGGTTAAGGAGCAAGAAATTCTAGACTTCATCGCCAACCCAACCACATATGTGCATTCAGTAAACTCAGTAGAAGACTCGGCGAAGTCTGGAGATAAAACCTTATAGCAATTAAAGGAACCATCGCCGATGGAAGAGCCAGAATTACATTTTACGGCGGTGGAACCTACTAAGGATGTTAATATCGGCGAGGAACAGGACCCAAAGATGGTAAAAATTGGTACTCTATTAACTGAAGACGAATCAGCGAAGTTACTAGCACTGCTAAAAGAATATGTTGATGTCTTTGCTTGGGGTATGAACGAGATGCCAGGAATTGATCCGGCGATAGCATGTCACAAGTTAGATATCGACCCAAAAGTCAGACCATTCAAGCAAAGGATAAGGAAATTGGCCCCAGCCTATAAAGAAGCAGTAGAGGCAGAAATCGATAAAATGAAGGCATCTGGTATAATAAGACCAGTGCAATATCCACAGTGGATAGCCAACATGGTTGTGGTACCAAAGAAGAACAAGGGAGTAAGGATCTGCATTGATTTCAGTGACCTTAACAGAGCTTGTCCCAAGAATAGTTTCCCATTGCCGAGTATTGACCAGACTGTGGACGCTACATCAGGTCATGAATTGCTGTCATTTATGGATGGTTATTCTGGGTATAACCAGATACCTTTGGCGGAAGAAGATCAGAAGCATACAGCTTTCTTCTCCACTAAGGGGTTATTTTGTTACACTCGGATGCCGTTTGGATTGAAGAATGCTGGCGCTACTTATCAAGAGATGGCACAGAAAATGTTTGAGAAATGGATTGGGAAGACGATGGAAGTCTATGTCGACGACATGCTTGTCAAGAGTAAGAAGAAACAAACTCATGTGGAAGACCTAAGAGAAATATTTAACCATATGCGTGTTACTAAGCTCAAAATCAATCCAGCAAAATGCGTTTTCGGCGTAACTTCAGGAAAGTTTTTGGGATATGTCGTCACCAAGAAAGGAGTAGAAGCTGATCAGGCCAAAGTCAAAGCAATCATAGAGATGCCCTCGCCGGTTACTGTAAAAGATGTTATGTGACTCAATGGGACCTTGGCGTCTCTCAACAGATTCATCTCCAGATTCTCCGATAAGTGCAAGCTGTTTTTCCAGACATTGAAGAAAGGAGAAAAGTTCAACTGGACTGAGGCACATGAAGCCGCATTTCAAGGCATTAAAAAGTATCTCGCCACTCTCCCAGCAATTCAACCACCCGAGCACGGCGAGGAACTCAGAGTATATCTCGCCGCAACACCTTTTGCCATAAGTGCAGTGCTTGTAAGAACCAAAGGTGGAGAAACACCTATATACTATATCAGTCGAACGTTACAAGGAGCAGAGAAGAATTATACCAAAATAGAGCAGTTGATTCTGGCTTTAGTTTTCGCATCTCAGCGATTACGTCCATATTTTCATGCTCATCCTATTGTGGTCCTCACCAAAACTCCAATAGAGTCTATCTTGCACAGCTCTCAGCGAGTAGGACGCATAGCTAAGTGGAATCAGCAGATTGAACAGTTCGGCGTCCAGTATGAAATACGCACAGCTCAGCGGTCTCAAGTTATAGCAGATTTCCTCGTCGACTTCCCAATAGATGAAGAAGAAGAGATAGAAGAAATCCCATCCTCCTTGGATGAGCAAGAGCATGAAGTTCCAGATTTATTGAAGTGCAGGCCTGATGGATGGGAGGTTTATGTAGATGGATCGTCGAATAAGGAAGGAAATGGAATCGGAATTGTTATTATCTCGCCGAAAGGGGCAAGGATAGTGCACTCGCTAAGACTAGAATTCCCGGCGACTAATAATGAGGCAGAATACGAAGCAGTCATTCATGCAATGCGGATACTCATAGAAATGAAAATTAGCAATGTTAGATTGACAAGTGACTCCCAGCTGGTGATTCGACAAATATCTGGACGATATCAGACAGCAGACCCATCTATGCAGAAGTACCTAAAACTTGCTAGGGAGTATGCCCAGAGGATTACAGGTATCAAGTTTCGCCACATCTGCAGAAAAGATAATAGGCACGCCGATGCATTGGCGTTTATCTCATCAATGATGACGGACCCAGATGTTCCTTCAATAGCCATTGAAAGGGTAATGCAGCCATCAGTAACAGCACCAAGGCAATGGGAAGTATTAACAACAAGTGTTGAAGAATCGGCAGAAACAGATTGGAGATCGCCGATACGGTACTATTTAGACCACTTAACCTTACCAGGAAATCAAATCTTGGCTCATCAGATCATCAGTCGCTCGGCGAACTATGAACTCCGAGATGGAATCTTATATCGCCGGTCATTCTCTGGACCACTTCTGCGATGTGTATCAAGGGAGGAAGGTAATAAATTACTAAAGGAGATTCATGAAGGAGACTGTGGAAATCATGGTGGCCAAAGAGCTTTAGCCTTGAAGGTCAGAATGCAAGGATATTACTGGCCTTGGATGAATAGAGATGCAAAGGAATATGTTCAGCGATGCAAGCCATGCCAGCTGTATGGAAGAAGAATTAAAGCACCGGCAACATCTTTAAACTCAGTGCTTAGCCCTTGGCCATTTGCCAAGTGGGGTATTGATATTATTGGTCCGCTAACTACAGGCTCTGGACAGCGGAAGTACATCATTGTGGCGACAGACTATTTCACCAAGTGGTGTGAAGCTAAAGCTATCAGGAAGAAGACAGGACAAGAAGTATTCACATTCATCTGGGAGAACATATTTTGCAGATTTGGTGTACCGGCGGAGATATGTACCGATAATGGGAAAGAGCTGGTCGGCGACAACATAAGAAAGTTACTCGCTCATTACAGCGTCAAACTGGGAAAATCAACTCCCTTATACCCTCAGAGTAATGGCCAAGCAGAAGCCACCAATAAGACTATTGGAATGGGACTAAAGAAAAGATTGGAAAAGCATAAAAAGGCATGGTGTGAGCATTTACACAATGTCTTGTGGTCGTATAGAACTACGGTTCGAGAAGCAACTGGAGCATCTCCTTTCTTACTTACTTTCGGTGCCGAGGCAGTACTCCCATCTGAAGTAATTCTGCCCACTACAAAGCATGAGGCATGGGAAAAGAATCTGAATACAGATCTAATCCTAGCCAAGCTAGATGAATTAGAAGAACAGCGGTTGATCGCCCTTACTCACATGGAGAATTACCATCGGCGACTAGCAAGAGAATATAACAAGCGAGTGATTCCCAGTGGCGAGCTGTTGCTCCGAGAAGTTCCTCCATCTCAGCGAGAAGGGTGCAGGAAGCTGGAACCTGTATGGGATGGCCCTTACATCGTCAAAAGAGTGGCTGGACCAGGAGCGTATGTACTAATTGATGAGCATGGCGTACAACTCGAACATCCTTGGAACGCCAGGTTCCTTAAGAAGTACTATCCTTGAGGGATACCATGTAAAATCCGAAGTCTTGGGCGGGCATAATACCCAAGAAATCTTATTAGCTTGTGTAAAATAGCAGCAAATAAGATCCGGGGACGTAGGTTTGCAATCATGCGCCGAACCCCGTTAACAAATCATGGAGTCATTTGCACTTTCACTCACTGAGTAGTCTAACTGCAGTGATAGATAAAATTTTAAAGCTCCAAGAGCACAGCAGCTGAGGCAAAATACTCAGTCGCAGGCTATAAAAGCCAAATGCAAAGGCACAAATGCCCAAGGCAATAAATGCCATACAAAACCCTGATCAGGTACTAAGGCCAAGTGCCATCAATAAAGGCATAATGCCCAAATCAACTAAAAGCCAAGGCCTCTTACGCCGAAAGTTTACTGCCGTCGAGTGAATGCCCTTATCGCAATGGTTAGTCCAACCCAGGCTAGTTGTAAGACCAGTCGTGTTACTTGTTGATCTGTAAGTGTTTGTAAGGAAATAAGAACCCTTTTGCTGTAGCATCACATCGGCGGTTCCGTTGGTGTGTTAATCCGTCTACGCCATAGCATCACTCCTGGCGGAGTGTATTGAAGTCTATGAGGGCAACCCATTCTACTTATATTAGATCGCCGACGGGCACAAGTAATGGTTACGGCTGGGGTCTACCCTGCTGCTCTAATAAATTGTTAGTTCAATGGTCCAGAAATTGTTGGCCGTGCGAGGGACAGGGCTTCACTCTTCGGCAAGATTAAGTCTTTGAAGACAAGGTAGCAGAAAGCACGTCCAGTATAACAAAGGAAAATGGCACATTGAAAGCGAAACAGATATCGTTAGGCATAAAAAAAAAATAAAAAATAAATAGCGTTCAAAGGAAAAGGGTTCATTACAGGAAAGTCAAAGATAGCAGAAAAGATACAAAAACTAAAGGAAACAACAATCTATCTGCCACAGCATCTTGAAAGCAGAAGAAAAGCTACTCTAGCACCTAGGATCCGCAAAAGGACTCTTGGGAGTAGGAGGCTTGTCCTGATAAAGGTCGCCGAGAAGATCTGCGCTTATGTCGCCTGTCCCACTATCATCAGGATGGCAGTCATTTCTAACCATTCCAACAACACTTGGCTCGCCAAGATTTCTCGTGCTCTGCTCGTCGATGTTAACAACTACCTCAGCACTTTGCTCGACGACTTGTGGGCTAGCACTAACAATCGTCACTCCTGGAGTCTGCTCGCTGATAGTCCCGGCAAAAGCAATAAGGGATAGATTTTGTCCCTTAGGAATTTCATCTTCAGCTTCCTCTTCTGAGCTTTCTTCCTCAGACCACTGCTCTTCTTCCTCCTCTTCTTCATTTTCTTCTTCTCCCAGCACTTCTTTTCCTTTGGTGCTTGCCTCCGCTTGCATGGCGAGCTGTTCTGGAGTGAGACGTTTGTATGCCGAGGGAATCTCCACATTATACTGAGGCAGGAATTTGTAAGCAAAATCCTGAGCGCCGATGAAGGCAGCACTGATAACATCATTCTTGTGACGCTCCTCCCAATATTGGACATCATCCTTGGCTTCGGCGAGCTCAAT